>CAJQZM010034402.1:0-21698 GCA_907164665.1 Colias nastes
ATATCTGTAATAGTTACGGAATAATCGCCTGCGCACACTTAACGATTACACCATGTATATCTAGACATAGATGGCTTAGGAAACTATTTTGATATGAATATTATGTAAACCTGCAAAATGCGACAAAATGGATAGTAATACAATGAATAAATCACGTTTAAAATCCGTTAGTCTTTAATTCCTAAATGTGTTTCTTTAATACTGTACCGCGCGGTTTCGCCCGCGGAAAACTAATTTATAATCTGAGTACGGTACTTAACGTGCGGTAACGACCGCGGTCAAACCTTATAATATAAGGCTAGTAGGACTAAACTGTAAAGTGTAAACCATTAGAAAACACAAAAACATTATAAACTAACCCGGTAACTAACTCTTGCGCCAGGTTCCGTACTTCTGGCAGCGACATTCCGCAGAAACTATCAATAGCAATGCACTTTAACAAGCAGCTCCATAGCATCTTAACAAGTTGCATTGTGGATTCTTGAAGAACTTTCTGGAACTCAGACTGACCGCGGCGTAATGAAGTTTCCGAGCTTTTCTTAGCGGGAATGTTAGCGTGGTTGTGAAGGTTTTTTAGTGATTCTGTGTTAAAACTCGAAAAATATAAAGAAAGTATAAACAGATAAATGTGACAAAATGAATCAGTAAATTGTAAATTTTAAATGTTTTGTAGGTAGGTACATAGAAGATCTAAGTGTTGACTATAATTTATATTTGAGGGGCAAGTCTCGCCTCGCGGCGGTGCTGGAAAAAAACTCCGGCTGAGTTGCCAGACGGCCGGAGTCTAGGGCGACTGAGTGAGGAACCTACGGACTATCCGAGCGTTATCCAGAAGGATATTACAAAATATATTATAGAGAATAGCGCAGCAGAGTTATATATCAAAGCATTTAATTATTATTGCAAGGTCAGTTAAATTTGAACCTTATTTTATGAATAAATAAAATACATTTTTAGATACACATTAAAATAACGAAAAAGTATTTAAGTATTATATGAAAATATATAGTTCGCAAAATAATAAATAGTAAAATTATGAAGACATTAGCAAGAATTTAATTGAGCAAGCAAAGGGGTAGGTGGGCCACCTGATGTTAAGTGGTCACCACCGCCTATAAACATTTGTAACACTGGTGGTATTACAGATGCTTTACCGCCTTTTCGAGGACAAATACTATGTTAATATGTAACAACATTGAATAATCAAATTGGAAATAAAATAGCATAAACTATATTATCTTATATAAATCTTCATAAATCTGCTAACAAACAGACCAATCAAATACACATTTATATCACTAGCCAGTCACTTAGCATATCTTGAGATTGCACGTACGCTGTCAGTCGCTTAAAAGCACAACACTCCATACAAAGGGAACGCTCTGCTCGTGGGACACGTACCGCTGATTAAAGGATCCCTTACTAAACATATACAGTGACCTCTGACGGCATAGCATGATTTATCCCATATATTCTAAGTTGTTGCTAGCTACTAGAATATTAAGTTACATTATAGCATGTTATTTTAAACAGTTTGGGTGATATTACTCTAGCTGTGTTTAGTTTCTCCTACGTGATGAAAATACATTTTAATTCTTCAAACTTTTAGCACCTATTTTATCCCTTTGGTTAGATTGTCAAAAACCTTTCTTAGTGGATGCCTAAATCGTAGTAGCTATCTGCCAAATTTCATACCGGTCGGTCCAGTAGTTTCTACAATACGTATGGATGTTTTAAATTCATTAGTTTTCCATTGTAAGTAAGATAAATTAAGGTTAGGAGGCCTAGTGCTGAGTTGTGGTATAAGAATAATTTATTGAAGGATGTTATTATTCTATAATACTTTTAGAATATAGATACCTATGATTAGATCGTATATACTGAAGATACGCCTCTAACTTAATGTAGTAAGCGGCTACTTTCATAATTCGAGGCTGTCGTTTCTAAGGTAATAATCACTAAATAGTATAAAACAAAGTCGCTTTCTCTGTACCTATGTCCCTTTGTATGTTTAAATGTTTTAAACCTCGCAACGGATTTTTATGCGGTTTTTTAATTATAGGATAGAGTTATTCAAGAGGAAGGTTTTAGTATAGAATTAGCCTTTTAGGCGGTTATTTCTTTTTATAGAAAATACTTCCAAAGAACAATAAAAATTTAATGTTAAATGTTAACAAATATTTCTATGCGAAATGGTGAACGTCCATCCGATCCGACGCGGACGGTCCAAAAGCGAGAGAGCGCGACGTCTGACATCTGCCACCGTCTATTGCCTATTCCACTAACAATAGTATAATTTATTAGGTTTTAGACAAAGCGAGCGGAGCCGCGGGCGGTAAGCTAGTAATTTATAAGGGATGAAGACGTACTCAAAAGGTATGTAATAACATAATCTTTCCAAAGCTGGAACAGCCTTATTTTCACAAAATATAGTTTGGATGATAGCTCACATTACATGTGTCCCAGTGTCAGTATTTGTGTCAAGAGCGACCCCATACGATGATAATATTGTGTCAACAGTGACGTTTTTAGCGCTTTCTCGTCGCCACAATACTCTTGCAAATTATTCTCTGTTTAAAGCGATTGTAGCTCACATAACAATCTGGACTTAATGTGACAAATATTAAATTATGTTCTACCTATATATTGTGTACCTATTATTTATTATAATATGAGGTAGGTTGTCCGTGACTATCCTTCTTTTCCTATCACATCCCTTTCCCTTATGTTGTAATACGTAGAACAAACGATTAACAGAATATCAATTTTTCAGATTGAAGGCCAAGAAGGCCATAATATTACCAATAAAAAAATACTCACAATGTTTCAATTGCTGAATAGTGCTCCTAATTACAATGTATTTTAAAAATATTCCATTATTTAACCCACTTTCCTTCATAACATGAAAAGTATTTACTATTGCACATAAATAAGAAAGTATATAACTATAGCACATTTATAAAAACCTGAAGTATATATAAACAAAACATTAACTTTTAAAATTAACCTTCAAAATTTAATTCCAGAAACACCTCAGAACGACTGGATACTGCTTTCGAGGCACGTACAATAATGAAATGCATAACTCAACACGTGCTTACTGCGGTCGCGGTTGTGCATTTGTTTTAGATCAGTTTTTTTTATGTAAATCAATAAAGATATCTGTGACATTTTTACTTATAAATTAGGAAATTCGTGCTGATTTATAGTAACTATACTACAAATCGTAAATACAATGGAGGGCTTTTCCTCGGTGAAGCCATGTCTACCGCCTGACCAACTGAACTCGCACTTGAATTGACTCGTGTTTTTTCGTTTATATACTTTGAACATAATACAACCACTTTCCGATATTCTTCTTCTATCTCTAATCAAGCTATTTTGTTCCCTTTTAGAACCGGAAAATAACGGACGATAACAGCATACCTCTTAGCCTCACCTTTTCATTGATATATACACAGATTTCTTATATTACCTCTATAAGAGCATAAATCTAAAAAGGTGCTCTTATAGAATTTATCTAATATTCCACCTGTATAAAAGAGGCACTTGTGGTAGTCACAGAAAACGTGAAAAGCCCTTGCAAATATTCGAAAATACGATGAAAGTTTTGAAGTTTTCTTAACAGTGAAGCAGTTGAAACTTATCGTCCGGCTGGTCATGTGTGTTTTTTGTTGTTTCTTGAAAACAAAAGGAACGAAGAGTAAATAGTTTTAAAACACTTTAATTGCTGATCACTGATTTTTATTCGTTTGAACGTTGTTAAATCTATATAAGAAAATGCTCTGTTTATTAAGTCCTTTTGTAATTTGAATAGTATATTTGTGAAATATAAGAAAGACGAAATCTATCTATGTATTAAGTATATATATATATATATAAAAGAAAGCGGTGTTAGTTACACTATTTATAATTCAAGAACGGCTGAACTAATTTGGTTAAAACATGGTAGCGAGGTAGCTTAAAACTAGGAGAAACCTCTTCTGATATTATCCGTCTTCGACAGCCGGTAACAACTTCACGAAAGTAACGAAGGTAACTTTGTGAGTGCTCATGGGCGGTGGTGATCACCTCACTAGGTGACCCACCTGCTTCGTTACCCGCTCTTCTATAAAAAAAGAAAGACACAGGATACTTTTATCCCTAAGAAATAGAAAAAATTTACAACTGGATCGGAGCCGGGGCAAACAGCTAGTAAATTATTATTTAATATATTACCCGTAGTGCACCTCATTCGCAGTTAAAATCGACTAATACCTGTTTTTATACCTTTTCACCTTTTTATACCTTTTTTTGGTTTAAACTTTAAATCTAAACATTTTCCTAGCTAAAAGCCGATTTCGAGCCGTGATGTGGCCCAAAGTTTTCGATTGAAACGATATTGAAATGTAATAGACTGCTTTTACTGCTGTGTTGTTTTAGTTCTTTAGCTGTACCATAAAATGAGAGTCATGATAATATAGAAGTTTTTCTGTTTGTTTATCTTTTCCGTTTTAGAATTATTGAAAGTAGGTACTTACCTTACTAAATATTATGTAATTTGATACAAAGTTTTTAAGACGAATATTAAAACTGATTTTGTTTTGTACTATCCTACAGTGACTATGTTTTATTCTTATTCATAAATATAAATATTCAGGACTATTTTCACACACGGCACGATCTGATCCCATACTAAGCTTTCGCTTGTGTTATGGAAACCAGATGGCTGATAAACATACATATATCATTTTAAATAAATACTTATATAGATAATTAACACCCAGACACAGAGCAAACATCTATGTTCATCACACAAATATTTGCCCCGGGTGGGAATCGAACCCACGACCTCTGGCTTGGAAGGCAGGGCCACTACCAACCAAGCCAACCGGTCAGTCAAATTATGACTATTGTATTACAAAACAAATAAATTATTTAGTTAGTTACATTAGATGTTCGAAAGTTTGTTTTATATCTAAAAATAAATTTAAAGCTTCACTTATTTTGAAATCAGGTATAATTTTGAGAATGTTGGGCATCTGATACTTTATAACATTGATTTATACCTAGACTTGAACTCTTTCTTTTACTTTATTGTGGCTTAAAACTAATTTTTCTTTGAAAAAAAAAATCACAATTACAACAACATCACAGTCTGTTTTATCTAGGCTTTAATATAAACAAATGGACAGACAGTCATGATGAAATTATAAAGCTACTGCATTCGCCATCTAGCCACCAAAAGAAATGGAACACAAACACGCCGACAAAATCACACGTGAAATAGTGTTGTTGGTTGTATCCTATGAATTTAAATTGACTTACCAAAAAGCAATTTTGTACAAAAACTATCCTGCCTTCAGGTACCTGACATATAAGTTTTTTTAGTTTGAGAGTCAGTCACTTAAAAATGTAAAAAAATAACAAAAAAAATTTCGTCGTTGTATTCGTCTTTAAATTTCAGTAAAGCCAGCTAATTTTTATAGAAATTAACCAACGGTGTAGGAAGCTGTTTTTTGTTACTAAAAATATTTTTTTGTATTTATTTTCTCTAGCTTGGCTTTAGACGTTTTAATTTCCGCTACCAAGGTCAATTTCATCTAATCTATGATGCCAACTACTCGGATATTTTAACGCAAAAATTTATTGTGATAAGAACAATTAATATATGATAGAAAGCGAATATTTTTATCTTTATCATTTTTATCCTTATAAATATTTCAGACTCTCGAAAATAACAAATAATTAAACTAATTAGTTCTACTTCCTATCCTATCCTTCCTACAAGTCCTACTAATATTATAAATGCGAAAGTTTGTGAGGATGGATGTATGTGTATTTGTAGATATTATGTATGTTTGTTACTCTTTCACGCAAATCCTACTGAACCGATTACAATGAAATTTAGCACACATATTGAGGGTAACTTGGATTAACACATAGGATATGGTTTTATCTCGAAAATCCCACGGGAACGGGAACTAGCGGGTTTTTCTTTGAAAACGCGGACCAAGCCGCGGTCGGAAAGCTAGTAATTTATAAATGTAAAATTTGGACGGGTCCATGGTAGGGTTGTTGAGGATTCCTCTTCCTCTTCCTCATAATGCGGAAGTTCCGCAATATATTGGGTTCCTCAACCGTTACCGCATCCTCAAAAATAAAAATAAAAAATTCCTCTTCCGCTATCGCTTCCTCAAAATTTTGAAGAAATTCATGAGGATGCCGTAGGTATCTATGGCAACGCACTCGCTACGCGCAGCGCTATGCCAGGCCGTTTCGATCGGGCGGCGAATTTACAAAGCCTTTACCTATGTATACTTTTTGAGTCACGAGTCGGACTCTAATAGATGAGCTTTTGTTTATGCATATAACTCGACAAAACCTAATCTATCTAAATAAAGAAGTGACTCGACTTGATTATAATTTCCTATCATCCTCATCCTCATCCGCTTCCTCTTCCGCTTCCTCATCCTCATCCTCTTCCTCAAAAAAATATCCTCATCCTCATCCGCATCCCCTAAATTTGCGTGTGAAAATGTGTGTGCTCTTCCTCCTCCTCTTCCTCATAATTACTTCCTCAACAACCCAAGTCCATGGTACCTATATGATATTTTAGTATCAGCCGTTCTAATAAAAGTTTAGCAAAAAGAAAAGCCAAAGAACATGAAAGCATTACATCTCGTTTCGAATTCATGCAAGAAGTATAAAAAGTTTTTAGTATCGTCAAATAAATCCTCTCTTTATATGCGTATGTTTGAGAAAGGAAAGTACCTATATGATTGAATCGGTTACCCTCGGATTTATTTCATTTTTACCTTCCGTAGTCTAAGAAAAGTTTTAAGAATAAAAAAAATTGAGTTGTTGTATAATAATAATAAAAAATCTACTGAATTCCACAAAATATTTAAAAACTTATTAATATGATAGAAGTATCTTTTTTTTAAAAACAATCATATTTTTAAGTTACTTTAATAACAAACTATTTATACATAATTAATTTAAAGTAACCTATTGACGCGGTGTTTGCTATTTTTAAGATATAATAAGAATGAAAACTAGGAACTTCATATTTTATAAAACGAAGAATTATTTACTTCCTTAATGAAGTAAATTGTATAGATAACAAATACAGTAAATCTCTCATTACTTTTCTTAGAAACACAAATACAAAGTGTACTTCCCAAATATTATTATTACCAGAAAAGCTGTTTGTTTTTGTAAACAATCTGGTATCCCTGTCAAACAAATTGGTTTTTACCATAACGAGTAATTAAAAAATGAATGTTGTTTAACCCTATAATAATATGGAGGTCTTCAAGAAAAGAGTGAAGGTACCTTCTAGGGAAGCGCGCTCCACCTTAGGCCACATCTCAGCTTTCCATCAGGCGAGATAGACGTCAAGCGCTTCCCTATCATACAATAAAAAATTAAAAAAAAAAAACTTAAAATAATCGCTATATTGATACTAGGTGTGCCCCGCGGTTTTACCCGCATTGCTCCGCTCCCATTAGTCTCAGCGTGATGATATATAGCCTATCGCCTTCCTCGATACATGGACTATCTAACAGTATCTATCTCTCACGCGTCCTACTATAAAATACAGATTTAGTTACGCGCAAATAATGTGCGTAGGACGCGCGAAGGAAACTTTCCCTTATTTCCTGAGATTAGCACGTTCAAACGATTTTTAACGAATTAGCGAGATTTTCCACTAGTCTGCCGGATCCTTACGGTTGTGTATAATACATTTAATAAAAACGTACTCCACATATCTTTATTTTAGGGTCCCGTAATAAGACAATACGAAACTCTTGTCCATTATTATGATCTGTATCTGTCAGTTAGCATGACAATAAATAAATGAAGCTTAAGACAAATTTGTACCTACTTTTAAATAAGCTATCAATAACTTTATCAGTAAGTCACGATTAGCTAGCCCCTTGGCTAGCCCTTACAGTTGCTTGTTTATATAGGCGAGGCAAACCACCACAAGAAAACAAAACCTAGATACGTTAGACTCTGTAATAAGTATATAGTCTATGACGTTAGAGTTGATGTTTTATATTATATATTTTACTTACAGGTCTTTGGTATCACTTATATTGATATTTCCATTCTAATGTTTAATTCTTTAATGAGTTGCTCTTAAAGGCATTCTGAAAAATTTATTTAACACTAGTACGGAACCCAAGTTCAATTCTTACTTCGCCAACATTAATTTTATTTCATTATTCCGACGCTCGCAAGTTGGTTAGTGGAAACCGCTTAACATCATAAGTCTAAAAAACATATTTGCACTTAGTGAACATCCTCTATATCTTCAAACTCCACATTTTTATAAAGTCGGTTAAGAGTCGATATTATTATAAAAGTATCGCTTGAGCTTTTGTGAAAATAAAATATGAACTTAGAAGGCCCGTCAGAACTTCATTGATATACGTCGGAAGTTTGAGAAATATGTGAATTTTAATAGTTCTATTCCCTGTTTAATACGAATTGTTTTATTTTGGAAATTTTAATAATATTATGTGTTTATCTATAATATAAAAATGAATCGCAAAATGTGTTGATAAGCGCATAACTCGAGAACGGCTGAACCGATTTCGTTAATTATTTTTTTATAATATTCCTTGAAGTAGTTTCGAGGGTGGTTCTTATGGAGAGAAATCGTAAACATGTACCACGGGTGACGCCGGGGCGGACCACTAGTAGGATATATAATTAGATGCGAATTAACGAACGGCAAGTTGCGAACGGCAGAGGCTACTTCAGCCGTCGCCACATGTCGACGTCAGTCGTCGGCAGCAGTCAATATGTCGACGGCTGCCGTTGACAAGTGGCGATGCTTGCAGTTTGACGTTGACGGCAAACTGCAAGCGTTTGACGTTTGACGGCATCCGTTTTTGCGTGCCGTCGACATAATATTGACTGCTGCCCTCGACGTGCTGACGACTGCCTTCGACATGTGGCGACGGCTGAAGTAGTCTCTGCCGTTCGCAACTTGCCGTTCGTCTGTTAGAACTCTAAATCACTGATTACGTAGGTACTTAACTAATTAGGTATTATCGTTTCTCTTCAGTAAGAACAAAATAGTACCGAAAATAGTACCGTAATAAGAATTATGAATTCGTTGAATAATAATTATAATTATCACACAAAACATCGCTAACTAAACCAAAATTTAAATAAGTTTTATCAACTATTTATACACTAGCTTTCTTCCGGCTTTGCTCGTATATATTACTTAATAGCACAACAGCTGATATCTATATACAATTTCATTCCTTATTTAAAACTTTTTCCTGTCCTCTAGATTTTGACTCTTATTGACACCAATTTATACAACGAATATATAATTGACCAACTCTTTTTGAATATGCTTAAATAAAACATACCTTCGAATAACATTCCTTTTAAATAGATACATCATAAAAACACAAACAAAGAATCAAAATAAAGAAAATCAAAGAAAGAATCCTGAAGATATTAATACGTGTGCTTATAATTAATGAATTCCCAGTGAAGCGTCTATTCAAAACTCTTATTGAAAGCACACAACATCGACGTATACTCAATCTGGAAATAGCCTGTTCCGTCGCGATAAACAGACAGAAAACGCGAATGAAAAACCCCTTTTTCCCTTTTACTTCGGATTGTTAAAACAACTAGAAGCTTTGCCTTGCCCATTTGTATTATTTGTCTGCCCCGGGACAGTTAGCACCCCCCTTCCAATAAAAACACCCTGTATGTAGACAATACGTACAGGGATAATTGCGAACGCCGGATTATTCAGCTAATCCCCCAGGAACCACAACAAACGAATGCAAAAAACGATATAAGAATACAACGGAGCTCTCAGTTTCACGGAAAGGGATCAAGGAGAAATTACAATACAGCATGATGTTTTTTCACGCAAATCTCTTGGAGGCACTTTTGTTGGAATTTATTTTATTTCATCACATTCGATGGGTGTAGCTCATTTTGGAAAGGCGATTAATGCAATAAGCGCTCAAAACAGAAATATTATACTTTCGAATGGGGCATTAGCTTTAGCAGGATGTTTCGTGTTTTCTTTTATTAATATAAAGTAAAAAGTTTCGATTGGGGTATTCATATTTTACAGTCAATTTCACGTCTTAATAATCAAGTAAAAATATTTATTGGGAAGAATTCTCGTTGTTAGCTAAATTTAGCCTCTTCGTAGTCACAGCTTAGAAATAGATATCTTGATTTGAATAATAATAAAATAAAAAACTAGTCTAAAACGGCAAATGGTTGATCGCCCACGTTAGTTGGCTTTTAATTATTGAAACATAATAATATGCGAATTAGATTCCTACTATCCAACAAGCAAAGACTGTTGACTCAATTGTTCTCTTTCTATTTACCATTAAATAAATTAAAATAGCGAGTTGTTTTATAAAATTAAAAACTATCAACATTAACTTTTGTAAAATTACTGGATACAAGACGTCAAAGCTCGAGGGCTGGCTGCATCAGAAAGCTGAGAAAATTAGTTTTAAATAATTTATATTTTATCTTAAAGGTCAGCAGCAGATTCGCCATTTCTTTGACGTCATCAGGTAACTTCCGCGGTTACCTAGTTGTTTCTACTTCCATAAAAATATAGTCATCAAGTTGTATAATGTATATGTTACCGGAAATGTATGAAATCAAGGAATTGTATACAATTCCTAGGAAATGTGTACAATTCCGATACCATTTAGGAAATGTATAAAATATTGTTTAAAAAACTATTTAATGCATGCATATCCTAGGAAATGTATAATCTTCCTAGGAATTGTATACAATTCCAATATCGTATTAGGAAATGTGTAAAGTAAATGCTTTCTGTAATAAAACACGTTGTTATTTTTTTTATTATAGCTCTTATTGATACAATCGGGTAACAGTCATACCGTAAAATTGTAATAATATTATGTTCATATTATTATCTTACTAATTAACATTTTAAAAATTAACTATCTAACTTTTAACGTAAATATCACAAAATCAACTTATATTTATTCTTATAAAATCAAATTTTCATTTGGCAAGTAATCAGTCCCCTCGTCCCGCTGTCCCCGCGCATATTTGGCGCAGTCGGATTGTATAATCCGCCGTATTACATTACGGCTAGCTGTTTTAATATGCCGAAAATTCGTCTTTTTCCAAAATTCTACAAAAAGACGGTCGCGAGCCGACGGAGCCCCACTTCGTGGGGCTCCTATTTCTGTGTAGTTTTTAAAAACACGAACCTAACCTAACCCACCCCCTTATCCAAACCAAAAATTTCTGATTACGAATTATCGGCATAGTTACTACAAAATGCCGACCGTTTGTAAACGGCCAGATTATATACAATTTGCCTGCGACATATCAATATCTTAAATGTTTTACATTTCCGATAGCTATTTAGGAAATGTATAGATTTCCTAGGAAATGTGTATAAAATAATTTATTTCACACATTTCCGTGCGATTTTAGGAATTATATACATTTCCTAGGAATTGTATACAATGACGGATTACATACATTTCCGGTAACATAATATATATAACACATTAATAAAAGAGTAAAAATTTAATCTTCTTACTTTTAAAGTTATAAAGGAAATTGTTCCTCTCGGAACTATTTTTTAAATGTAATTATTAAAATTTTAAACTAACCATGCTTTGCCAACCATATTTGCTTCATTTATATAATATTATATTTTTTTAACCATTTACATTAAGTGGATATTTGAAATATAATATTATTGTGAAGTACCAACAATATTAATTTGTTATTAAGTAATAATATTCGACGATAATTTAAAATACAAATTAGGTTAACGGCTCCAATGGAACAGTTAATTTTTGGTTAACGCTTGGTTAGCGAGCGAAATAAAAATTAAATATAAGCGTTGAAACAGAAAAGATTCTGTAGGGTTGTCACGCAATGTTTAAAAAATATAATAATAATACTTTATTTATTAATCTATATATATATTCAATAATATTAAAGCTTATACTGATGTTATAATATTGGAAGCTGATATTAAAATCCGTTCGCATATAGCCGCTTTGTTTATGGATTTATTTTTCCATTTTCATAATTACATCAATACTTATATTTTACTTAATTCTCTTTTACCGAATTACTATTTGTTATCTAGCTTTTCATTAGTTTTACGTCACTCTAATTACAAAGGTTACAAAGGTTTACTTTAAAGTTTTCGTATAGAACATTAATGCGTAGGGAGTGTCTTACACTAACTAGAAGGCTTAGTTAGGCTTTATATTTAAACCTAACATGAATATAGTTATTATGAAAGTTACTCGTGTACGTTACCTATTTCTAATTAATTGTCCATAGATAAATTCTATCATGATGGTCTGATGGTCAATTTTGACTTTTGAGGGAGACTTGTTAAGTGTTTGAAATATATTAAATTGAAACATAGCGCATTTTCTATTTAATGAAAGGTGCGTGAAAAACACTCACAGTGAGATAGGATATATAGATAGATCAACAAAAAAATTTAATCAGTTTCTGCAAGTCTCTTTTGTAAAGGGGTAAAGGGAAATATGTGAACTATAACTTAATTGAAATATCTTGACCACTTTCCGAATAAGGGACAGATACAGCATCTCTTTTTCACAAATAAAAGTAGCTAAATATGTAATCATTCTTATATTTTACTTAATACAAGATATCGAAGCCACCTATATATTGTTCAAGCTATATCCAGTGTTTGAAATAGGTCAGGGTTACATGTAAGACAGAGTGTCAGAAGGCAAGACAAGAGTAATTCACACTGGTCCAGTTTCATCAGCAAGGAGCATTGTTTGCTCAAAGCTCTGATCCACAACGTATCCAGTTCCAAGGTGTATATCAAATATATAGGTACCTATATATATATGTAGTTTCCTCAATAGCTACAAGACATCTCATATAATATTTAGATGGTCTCGGAATTACGAATAGTTTTAATGTCACATTTCTACTTGTAATATAAGTATGTAATAATCTTAAATGTTATTACATTTACAACCAGTGTATAACACAATCTTAATAGTATTATATTCTTTACCAAAACTCCACAAGAAACTAACAGTACCATCAGAAACCAAAAACAAATACAAGAACCACTCCCCAAGGTGCACTATAAATCGTATTTCATTATTATTTTATTCGTTCGAATTTTCGAATCGATTTTGATCAGATTAGTAACCACAATTAAACACTTTGTAAATGATCTGATTATTTTACCCTGTTCAAATTCAGCATAAATCACTGTCGAATTATTCAAATCTGATGTCAGCTTCAGTAAAAAGCCATAATATTATGTTGATGCAAAATCCCTAATTGCGCTGTATTTAATTATAAACTCTCGAACTTTCGCGTCCAGCATGGAAATTTTTCTCTCGTGACATTCAAGAACGCACGCTTCGTGTAAATACAATTTATTATCTGTAGGAAAAGTCACTGTTCATTTACAAGTATTAGATTTATTTTAAAACTAAATGACTATTTTATAACTCGCCTATTTCAGATCCATTTAAAAAAACAGGAATTTCACTAGCGAAGAAGTGTGAATTTGCCAAAACGATATTCCAACATCGTTTTTGGCGGGTAAACAAAACCCATATTTCTTGCAAGTTAGACAAACAAGACATGTAAAACTGAAGAGTGCTCAACCCTAATTCGGAAATAAATGCAGTTAAATACTTATACCGGTCCCTCTAGAGCAGAATTCCTTGTATAAAGTTTTGGGTCGTGAAATTTCGAACACGGTCATATTAACGCCATTTTCAGGAAACTGGTTTGATACTATACGAATTAAGAAAACACACGCGGTTTAAGAAATGAAATGGGTAAGAAGTCAAATATAATATTTCTGCTGCTATTGCTTTTGTAATTGCTCAATTATATTGCTCTGTGATGTGAATGATATGTGGATTTTAAAAGAATAGTTATAGAAAATTTTTATACTCGAATAATAAAATAAAAAATATTCAGTATTTATGAACTTATTAGTGTGCGATATACTAAGATCCAGTCCATACAAATATACTAAGATGATATGAAAAAAAGTAACCTTCATCAGGATTAGGTTTTTTCTCATCTTTTTAATTTCCAATCAACTTTTTTAAACGGTTCGAGTATATCAAGCTATCCATTTTAAAGGGCTGCATTAATCGCTATTCTTCTAATGAGTCTATTTTTTAATTTCACTACCGAGCTTAATATCGGATTTTGTATTTTAATTTTCTTCCTTGAAATAAAATCTTAGGAACAATTATGTATTATCATGATTTTTAATTGACCAAAGTTTGAACAGAATAAGCTAGTGTTTATTAGAATTAGTTCATTTAAAACCTAATATTATCAATTTGCTGTTTTCACGAAAATACTCCTATTGTTAAGTATTACATAAACATATTATACTTCTTACATACTTTTATTTACCTTTATAAAAGAAAGTCGTGTTGGTTAACCGGGTTAACCCAAGTCAAGATCGACTTAACGAATTTTGATAATTTTTGGTTTAGGATTTATCCCCATTGGGATTAGGATGATACATTTTTGAAAAACAAAAATATGTAAATAATTGCGTCCCTGTGCAGCCTACCTATAATAGGTAGTTGGGGTATATATTTTATACAATTATAACACATAGTCAAAAATAATTATTGTCCTTCCGTATTCTCTGTGCAGATATAGCCATTCTAACCTGCACATCACATCTTCACAAAGTACATTATGCAGTGACCTCTGGCCTCTGATCCTCGAGACATTTGTAATCACACTGAGAAGTAATCAAGAACTTGCTTAGCTCACTTGTTTAGAACTGGCATTCGGAGTTAATAATTATTGACCATGCAAAACGATTTTAGTACACCTAGGTACTATAGTGACCGCCTCCTTGGTACAGTGGTTGACGCGTGAGCGTAGCACCGAGGGGTCCTGGGTTCGTTTCCGGTGGAGACGAAGAAAAAAAAATGTCTCGGTCTGGTAGGACACAGAAGGCTGATCACCTACTTGTCCCTCAAGAAAATCGATCAGTGAAACAGATGTATAATGCATCTGTTCCTTACCCCACTAGGGGACATGGGACTTCACTTTTTAAGTACTATAGTGGGGGAGTGGTTCTTGTTTTTGTTATTTGTTTCTGATGGTACCTTGTATTATTATGTAGAGAAGGTCAGAAGGAATAGAATGGAAATAGGAATAGGAATTTATAACTAATAAAATGTTACGGTATGGAAACAGTGAAATTTATATTGTAGGCGTAGAAATTTTTATAAAAATGAAGGTTAGATAGATAGATAGATAATAATGATTTCAAGATTTGCAATATTAAAGTTCTTTAACATTATATCCAATGACTTATTTTTATCTACACTCCAATTAACAAATCTTTTCATAATATATTCAAGACAAGCAAAAGAAACTTATGTAGGTAACGAAGCGTTCTGTCTTGTACAAATAGCGGCCATATTTGAACAATTCGCGGTAACACTCCTGCAAGTTATTGTACATTGTGGTGTGTCGCTTGCAATGAATTAGTGATTTTGGGTTATTATATTTTTTAATTAATTGAGATGTTTTTTTTTCAGCCGACTTGAATGAATGAATGAATGTTCTACATCCGACTGTATTTTTTGGGTTAGTTTGATTTTGATGATTTTTTTATAAGTACCTAGCTAGTATTTTCTAGGGTTTGATTTTACGCGAGTATTATACATTTAGAAATTAAAGACTTTTTAACGGATTTTAAACGTCGGGAAAATAATATAATGAATAAATCGCGTTTAAAATCCGTTAAAAAGTCTTTAATTTCTAAAAGTACCTAGCTGTTTAAATGCACGTTTCAAAAGGACTTCCAAAAAGAAGGAGGTTTGATGATTCCTTTTTAATAGAATTTGATTAGAAAGTTGCCTTCTGGTTTATATCCCATTTAAATGTTGTCGACTTCTGACAATTTGAAGGCGGTATTGTTTTTGGTAAAAAAATAATAATCTGGAAATTAAAGATCTTGTAACGACTTTCTAACATATTCTCAACGAAACATCCAGTTGAATCATATTATACTGAAAATAATTATCTCCAATTTCTAAGAACAATATGCATTAAACTATAAACATGGGAAATTACAAGAGCCTTATACAAACTATTTCCGACAATGCAATTAAAGTAGCTAATACCCACTAGAATAATGTATAAACCCTTTATTATAAACAGCATTATACAAAGCACTTCATAAACACAACTAATTGATACTTGAAAATCAGAGCAAGACTGAAGATGCAGCAGCAATGCTTTAAACTTAAGCTTAATGCTACGTTCTATTCGCGGTTGAATATACGAGGAAACAGTATACTGTTTCCTATTATATTGTACATACAATATAATATTCAAATTCAAATTATATTTATTTGCAAGAATGTAGTTACAAATTATAGATGTTTTAATTACAATATTATGTGGCTACATTCTACCCATCGATTGGGTGTGCAAATATTAAAAAAGAAAGTAAATTAATCTAATTATTTAAATGTACACACAATTCAATTTTCACAATTACACGAACACACTACAATTTACACGATTATATCACACACAATTCAGTTTACACTACTTCAAAGTCATAAATTATTCAATGTCATAAAATTGTTTCACCATTAACCAGTTCGTCAGTCTATTTTTGAAAAGATTTACTGGTAGTTCCTTGAAATTGTCCGGTATTTTATTATATATTTTAATAGCCATAAATATTACACTATTTTTAGATTTGTTGATTCTACACGTTTGGAAATGTAATTAAAACCGTGTATTATAATACACTATATGAATTTTAGCGGAGGTATTTTGAAAAAGTATCGGTTTTTTAGGGTTCCGTACCCAAAGACTGTGTTACCTACCATCTAACTGAGACGTTGCTGTCCGTCCGTCTGTGTCTCTGTCCATTTGTCTGTCTTTACCCAGGCTGTATCTCAGAAACTGTGGTAGATGGACTGTTTAATTTTCATAGATGATGTATTTTTGTTGGCCGCTATGACAACAAATAATAAAAAATCGAGGTATAGCAACGGGTGGCATAGTCACAAATTGGATGGGTAATATTTGTATGGAATCCTCATTGTCGCTATTACGACTCGAACTTGATCGATGTTTTTTTTTCATTTATTTACATCCAAATCAGTATTTTGATTTAGCCGTAAACGACATGCATTATAATATACCTACACCTACTTTGATAATAACAGATTCATTCATGATGGATTAATAGGTATTTATTTATTATTATATAATATTGTTATATAAACATCTAAGACAATATTATTTACCAAGCAACAATAATTGAAGCTCAGTACATAGCCACTAATAAAGCATAACGCTAAGACAGAAACCTACTTCGTAATCACGAACGTTCGTGATGAGATCCTGTAAAGAACGCTTCCAGTATCAGAACATTGCTTATATTTAGATTCCCATATAAATAGATCTATCCTCTAATGCCTTTAGCTGTCAACGATGTCGTTTGCATTACACTTGGATTTTCCATTTAGCATTTTCCAGTCTATTTAGGATCTTATATAAATCCCGAATTGTTTTATTTTTATATTAGGGTTAAAAGCTTTTGTTAGTAGCGAAAGAATTAAATTAACGTTTCCCCGCAACTGCATATATTAGTTTAGGTAATGGACGTTTTAAATATTTATAGGCGATACAAAAATTATGGTTTAAATTTAGTTTTTACGTAGAGTCCTATCTTACTAAGATTCTACAAAAGAAGCGCATCTTTTATAATTAATACCTAGTTATTATTTGTTATTTATATGTATTATATTATGTTATTTAATAATTAACAAATAAACATGATGTTGAGAGGAATTCCCAAAGTTAATTTTCGTAAATAATTAAACAAATCAATATTCAAACCTAAATATCTAAATGTTCAAAATTTTAGATGCATAAAGCAATGTTCGCGTACCCATTTCCCAACACCAATGAAAGGAAGATAAAATCAAAACAACATTTCGGTTAATAGCCAGTAATACACAACACCCTATCTCGAACAAGAGAGGAAATTTCTCATTTCACAATAGCTAGCTGATGATGAACATCGCAATATGACTTATTCCAAAAAGTGCAAGACCTCCTGCATCGGCCTCTGAAAACAGCGAGTCTCTGCTTGTGGTATAAACGAACTTTTGAAGGTCAAAAAAAATATACTTTTGGTAAACTTATTTCTGTGATGTTGAAATGAAAACTTATATATGAACTTTTAAATTGTTATTATTTTGCTAATGAAAAAATGCTATCTTAGGGGTTCTAACTATTTATTTTGATCTAATCTGTACATCTATACTAATAATATAAAGCTGAAAAGTTTGTTTGTTTGAACGCGCTAATCTCAGGAACTACTGGTCTGATTTTAAAAAATTCTTTCGGTGTTAGGCTTATAGGCTATAGGCTATATTATAATATCATCACGCTAAAACCAACAGGAGCGGAGCAATGCGGGTGAAACTGCGGAGCACAGCTAGTTATACGTAAAAATCAAATTGTATTTTTATCACTAACTAGCTGTGCTTCGATAAATGGGCTATCTACCACCGAAAGAATTGTACAAATTAGACCAGTAGTTCCCGAGATTAGGGCGTTCAAACAAACAAACAAACAAACTCTTCAGCTTTATAATATTATAGTATAGATAACAGAACACACTTTTAAAAACTGCCCAAAGCCAGGAGAAAGCTACACAAGAGAACATACTGACTTAATGTCCTGTGGCCCCTATGTGGGGCAGAGGGCATCCACAGTGCGCCGTCATCTCGTTCGGTCTTAGGCTACGCTCTTTACCTCCGGCCACGTCAACCCAATCGCCCTTGTCTCCGCCGTCACCGATCGTCGCCAAGATGGTCTAGAACAACCACGCTTCCTTTTTCCTTGCGGAGTCAATTCTAGGGCTTGCCTAGGTAAATGTGAGGTATTCCTTCTGAGGGTGTGGCCGATCCAAGTCCATTTCCAACATAAGATTTGACGGGATATAGGTGTTTCATGGCAGCGCTCCAACAGATGGTCGTTGGATATCTTGACTGGCCAGTAGATTCGCAGTATTTGACGGAGGCAACGGTTGACGAAGACCTGGATTCTGTGCGTGATGTATTTGGTGACTCTCCACGTTTCACTCCCATATAGAAGAACACTCACGATGCAGCGAAATATTTTAAATTTCACTCCACGTGTTAGCTTTTCCGATTGCCATATGGGTCGTAACTGCGCGAAGGTTGCCCTTGCTTTGGCGATGCTCGAAGTGATGTCCTCAAACATAAAGTACCCAATATTCTCAAAGGCAGTGTTAAATGTCTTTTGTCCCACCAGACTATAAACGTCAATGAGGAGAGAGTGAACTTGACTCAGTGCTAAAACATAGGTATGCATACAATATAATATTATATAATATTATACAGTATTGATAGACTCGTAAATTCGTTAATGATAAAAAATAAATATTGTTATTTTGTTATTGATTGTATTTTAACAATATAATAACCAATAAATTAAGATTCAGGCCACCTTGCTAGTTAACACATGTGATTGGAGGAAATTGAAGACTTATACATAAACATATTGTAAATGTGAAAGTGAGTTTGTTTGTCTTTAATATACGATGCAACGGAGCGATTTTTTGTGGCTGAAGATAGTGAGGAAGCTAGAGAGTGCTCTATGAAACTTTTTCTGCTTTTTCCGCGGTGATACATATAGCTCCCGTGGGAATATCCTTTGAACGAACGAAGCCGCGCGAAGACTGGTGTACTATAAAATGTTGGTACAATTTATTTGTTTGTTTCCTTTTAACTATACTGGAACATCAAAGCCGCAATGATGTGGATATAATAAACTTGAATATTATTAGATTGAAATATTATTAATATTTTTTTTAATGTCTATTTAGTATCAAACCCTTCAAGATTGAACCTTCACTTTAACCACTGAGCCAAAACTACTCTCTACTTATTAGTTATTGAATGTATTAATTCACATAATCATTAATTAGGTACTATTTTCATAGCCTCATCAGGGCTTCATCAGAACCGATCGTATTTTATTTTTATCCGCGTTTTAATAAAGGCGGCATTGAAACCTATCGGAGTTGAACCAAGGTTGAGCTACATCAGACTGTTTTCGTGAACGTAACAATATTCCAAACCCTTTACGGAAATAATCAGCAAACAATTTTTAATTAAACCGCCTGAAACAAGCTATAGAGGTGTGTTAACAGGTTAGCTTTAAAATTTATAACTTCTTCGTGATATACAAGTACATTTCATAAAATATAAAGAAGCGCAAATGTGTTACATAAAATGCTATAAGTTAGCAGTTGTTACATTTCAATTTAATTATTATAAGTACGCTATTGTCTGTTAAGCTTAAAGGTTAATCTCAATGATGGCTCATCCAAAGCTGAAAGGCTTGTTCCAATATAATATCTATATACATATATAAAAATGAAACCCGTTTCGCGTTGTCACGGCATTACGTGTGAACGGCTGAACCGATTTCGATAATTCTTTTTTTATTATATTCCTTGAAGTACGAGGATGGTTCTTACGTAGAGAAAACGTAAGTATGTACCACGGGCGAAACGCTAGTAAGAGATAAAACTTCAACTAAACAATCTTCCCAGACAAAACAGACTACAAAAACCGCATAAAAATCGATATGTGAAGAACGAACTGAATGGAACGGAATAATAGACTGAAATTAACGAGATAATTTACCTACCATTATATTATTATACTATTCCCTTAACAATGGTTCTTTGAGCAACAAGTTTCAAAGTGGCTTTAATACCAGTCTTCAAATCGCTCAGCAAGCTTCATATTTCCTATTAAACATAACAATACCGAACGCGCAATTGCCGTCTGTGGCTTTATTCAATAAATGATTACAATAAGGCTTCATTTTGGCGCACAATGCAATCATTTTAGCAAAGTGGATTATTGATTATAAAAATTCTCTTTTGATGGAAAATTTGTATCAAATGTTAAACTATGCTTATAATATGATAGTTAGATGTGATTCCTTTCAGGGGAACCTTCATTGTTGTTGCAAATTATAGACGGTATGAGTTAAGTCTATCTCCATGAATAAATCTCGACAAATCGGTTTATCCGTGTCAGAGATTTAGAAGTTTGGCAGAGGATAGTATCAATTTAAGCGCGGAAAAATAATACTTAGCTTTTGGTACATAGTGGAGTGCCTGGGGTTTTTCACCTCGGATTAGAGTTATAGTGAATGAATTAATATGATCGATGTGGGATATTGTTTTTTAAACTATAAATTGCAATGTTTACCCAATTTTTTTTTGTGCACTCCATTGTTTCATTGTTTAAACAAATTATTGTGAAAAATTCATGTTTGACCATAGAGGGTGTCCCAAGAAGTAGTGATATACTGAAGCTGGGAGGTAGAGGACATATAGGGCTATCCGAATCACCCCCATGTATGTTATGCGATTTTTCGTATTTTCGGAGTTATAACGTTTTTTTCAAATTTTCACCTATCGCCGAGTACGTAGAGATTTTGATTTATGGTGACGTGAATTATGGCGGTAAATGCTTGATTTTTTTTTGTGTGCTAAGCTGAAAGATAGGCCAATTCAGTATAGTAACATTTACTATCGTTAGATCTTCGAATGGAATAAAAAAAAGAATTTA
>CAJQZM010034402.1:22098-39057 GCA_907164665.1 Colias nastes
AAAAAAAAGAAATACTGTTTAAAGTGAAAATATATGGTCAAACATTAATTTTTCATAACATTTTTTTTAAACAACGAAACAATGGAGTGCACAAAAAAAAATTGGGTAAACATTGCAATTTATAGTTTAAAAAACAATATCCCACATCGATCATATTAATTCATTCACTATAACTCTAATCCGAGGTTATACGGTTTTGAATGCTCCAGGCACTCTACTAACATAAACAAGGATAAATACGTAATTAATTCAAGTACTACAGAAATAGCATAAGAGGTTTGTTTACCTCAATAAAATAAGAGTATTGGAAAATTTTCCAGGAAGATGTTTATTAAGAAAATAAATGAATAGAAACGGGCATACGAATGTCATTAGAATAATTATCAATGAACAGATGATTATTAAATTAAGGGCTGATTTTTCATTCGTATTAAACTACCATTTCAAAAATATATTATACTAGGTTTCCGCCCGCGGCTTCGCCCGCGCAATCAAAGAAAAACCCGCATAGTTCCCGTTCCCGCGGGATTTCCGGGATTGCGTCATTTTCCCGAGATAAAAAGAAGCCTATGTCCTTTCTCGGGTATCAAAATATCTCCATACCAAATTTCATGAAAATTGGTTCAGTAGTTTAGGCGTGATTGAGTAACAGACAGACAGACAGTTACTTTCGCATTTATAATATTAGTATGGATTAATTGTCCGTATTTGACAGTATACAGGTGACATTTTAAAATGTTCGTGTAATACTTTATTGGACGGATAAATTTTAACCAACGATTGAAAAATCGGCCCTTATTAGAACTAACACTGTCAAGTTTAACCTTTTGTAAGGGTCTGAAAACTTACCTTTTAGCTGGAAAGCTGACACAATAATCATAACAATTACTACATTAAAAAAGCGGTTATCCAGTCTTCAATACTAGAGACAATTCAAATGAATAAATAATAATAATTGAGAAGCATTTAAATGTGAAACATTCTCAAATAATAATAATAATAATTTTGTAAAGATTCATAAAATATATTCAATTAATTCTAAATGATTCAAAATAAGAACTGGTGATCTGATGATCACAGCAGGAAGAATTGTCTGTCCTCTGGCATATTATATACAGTTTTCAGTTTTCTTTCTTGTCTTCAATATAAGAAGATATTTTTAAGATAATATAAGGTACCTTTGTGCATCCATTTTAAAATGTATTTTGATAAGTCTGTAGAAAGCTGAAACCTTGAATGAATGAATTAATATTTTATTGCACACACCAAATGAAAGAAATAACATAAAATAAGATACAAACAAATTGCACAATAGGTGACCTTATCAAAAGAAGCCAGAATCATTATCAAAAGAAGCCAGTGACTATTGTAAAATGAACTCAAAATACAAGTAAATTTCGACACAAAATAAACATTCGTAATTATCCGTAAAACGCAGAAAACGTTCCACCGCTCCACGCACTTGGCTCAATTTCGAACATGCACTTACAATAATTCTCTCTCAGAATGCAAATTCATATTGGCCACTTCCATTAACAGCTTATTTGGAAGCAATTTATATTGAAATGGTTTCATTTAACCATTATTTGTACTTGATGCTTTATTTCATGTATGTGTGATGTTATCTTAATAGTATTTTTTCAACCTACTTCATTTGTACATCAATTTGTATGTAGTGTTAGTGATCGGGTAACGTGTGACTGTTTTTAAATGTGACTGTAGCACGTATTTTATTTATTTCTTAAAGCAAATGCATATTTTGATAATAATAAAATTTATGTAATTTATTAATCATATTACCTAATTATTCATATTATATAATTTCATTTCTTTCCAATCAATTTCTGATTGAGTTGATAGCTGATTATTTAAAAAGGATACGGATTTATGAGGGTACTACGTAGTTATATCCCTGCTTACCAGTTCCATGGGTTTATCTAGATATTACATTTATGGTAAATCCTCGTTTCAAGCTTTTTCGCTCTTGCTTCAAAGTCCTCTTGAAATATTTTCCAATACGACTGACCACAGGTGGTCTGCATCCAGAAATAAACACGAAAACATGATACATTTTTCCACGATTACTCTTTAAAAAAGGTAAGTACCTAATAAGAATAAGAAATAGTCGAATAAATTTGTTTTTAATCTTCCTCCATGACGTGACGGTATTAAAATGATGTGACCTTGAAATTTTTCTCTCACTGCACCTAAAGAAGTTTCACTTCAATATAAATATTTCAATCTCTTTCTTTCTACGTATATAAAATCCTTCTTTTTTATTATGTAACTAGCTGCTCCCCGCGGTTTTACCCGCATTGCCCCGCTCCTGTTGGTCTTAGCGTGATGACATATAGCCTATAGCCTTCCTCGATAAATGGGCTATCTAACACCGAAAGAATTTTTCAAATCGGACCAGTAGTTCCCGAGATTAGCGCGTTCAAACAAACAAACAAACTCTTCAGCTTTATAATATTAGTATAGATATATAATAAATAATATTATAATTTAATCGCTACTTCAGAAGTTTACTTCCTAAATCTCCTGGTGAGTCAACTAAGCTGGGATAAGCTTGTATCATAATTTTGGATGGAAGGTTAGAACGAAATGTAACGGCAAACTTTTCAGTTACTTTCTTGTGACATTTATTCCTCATTTATTATTAAAATCTTTATATAAATGTGGTCATCACTTTTTTGAGTATGTACTAATATTATAAACGCTAATCTCTAACTACGTTCTAATTTGGAAAATTATTTCTGTGATAAATAGCTTATTTATCGAGAAAGGCTCTATTATATCATCACGCTAATATAGGAGCGGAGTAATGTGAGTTGAACCGCGGGGTACATCTTGTTCACCAAAATGGCTGTTCATTAACATCAAATTTACGCAATTAAATAAAAATTTCACGATTCCGTAGTTGTATAATTTGATTACTACGTGATATTCTTTCATTCTTATAGTAGGCACTCCGCATTCCCTACAAAGGTTCGCAATTCGTAGCGTATTTTTCTTAAACATCAGGTCACTGCGTCATCAAATGCGGTGAATCCCGAGATCCTGAATAAACAAAACTATTTAACATAATTGAACGTTTCCTACAATCGAGTTTAATTCACATTAACTTGGGGAAGACTCGTGTAGTCGACTTTCTCCACTGTTATTAGGATAATGATATTCCGCTGGGGAAAAAATTCGCCTCCCAGTTCGGCTGATTGTATAATTACAACATTAACTTCTTTTGTTTTCTAAGTAATTCACAGTTTTGTAAATATTCAAATTTTAAAGCTTTTCATATTTAGATGTTTTGTTGTTTTATCGCACTTGTTAATTTTATAACTTATTTGTTAGAATGTATTCAATATTAACAGTATAAATACCTATATTTGAACCGAAATGTCCCAATAATATTAATATTATTGTGCACAAAACGATTATAATAAATGGCATGTGCCAAAATCATTAATTTTGAACGATACATTAATTTATTACACTTTACAATCTTCAAACAAATTTTTAATACATATTTTTCGTCAATTACTGCGGGTTAATGCTTAAATTTAATTCGAGTTTCCTGAATGAATACGAAATATATATATATATATTATGTCAAAAACTAAAACCCACACTTTAACATGATAAACTTATGAAATTATTGTATCGAAACCGATCCTTGGGTACAAAGTGTGAATTAAATCTATCCTTTTTAAGTTAAAATCGAGTTTAAAGGACTAAGTACGTTACAAAGCATACAAACATACAGATGAAGCTAACAAAAGCGTGTTAAAATGGTGACCTTTTGGGTTAAATAAATAGCCGCGGGCACACAAAGAAATGAATTTAAGGTATTATTGCATTTGACTGGTATGTCTGTATGTTTTTTGGAGGGCTTTAATTTTAGTTAATCGATATTGTGTAAAAACTGAGCAATGTTGTATGACGACTATTTTCAGGCAAAATATTGTATATTGAATTTAAATATAAGTATTAAACTCTATCTATAATGAACTCTATTATCATTAAAAATTACTCAAAGCCACTTAAAATATTTGAAATATTACCTTTTATACCTAAGTATGTAGAAAATATTTCAAAAAAAATATCACTATTAATTATTATTTAAGCAACATATCCACACTTACACATAACAATTATAGCATTATATTTCCTCCTAATAGTGCTGACTACTACCACAACAGTAAACATTAAAAAGGTCTCAATAGTTCAGCAAACAGAGAACATAATGAAAACTTTTTGCACTAGAAAAGGCATTGTAAATCTAGGCTAGGCTGTTGCCCAATTCCCAACTTGATCTGACTCATCTTTTCACAACTCAAGTACTTGCATTGAATCGTCATTTTTAGGATCCACGATTTCTATTTGAAAATTTTTACGAATCGTTTTGTAAATGCTCTATCTCGATTATTATTAAATTTTTATTGTTTAGTAGGTATAATATCTGTGCCTCCAGTGAATAAAGTAAGACGAGTTATTCCCTTTGGTTTTTATTGCACCATTGGATTCAGCTCGTCAAAATACACAACATATCAAAAGGTCATATCTCTAGCTGCATCCTAACCCATTTTTTCGAATGACCCAAACGGTATAAGTAGGGTGTGATTAACGGTATAAGTTACCTTATCCATCATTTTAGGCAATCGCAAAGGAACTATTCGTCTCGAGTCAAAATAACCCACAAACATAAAGACGTATGTGTAGTTATACTTTTTGAATAAAGACTTAATTCATTTTGTTCCATCCGTGCTTAAACACTATTTTAGTATAAACGCATTTGTGTCATTTTTCTAACATGAGCATAAAGGAACAACTCTTAGTGTCATTGGTTCAAGTGACGACATGAGACAGTTTCGCATTAATGCCGTGTTGCTATTGGTCTATTTGAATACTGCACGGAAACAACAGACACTATTCCTTTTTGCTTAATAATATTTTTCAATCGTTTTTTCAATAAATCTGCAACAATAAATCTTTATATTTAAAAAGAAAGGTATGTATCAGTTAACTTGGGATACTAATAATATTTCTATGGAAATTAACTATTTTTTGCAATAGATATTAAAAATACAGTTTTAATTAACACATTAAGTGCATTTAATGATATTATACTCTTTGTTTATATAAATACAGAACGATAATAATTGAATCATCTAAAAAAAGCCAACAAAAATGTTAAACTTATATTTTCTTCTTTTGGGTAAGTTTTATAAAAAATAACTAGTTTTTAATCTTTTTTTTTTAATTTAATCTAACTACAATAATACTATAATTATAGTCGCATAGAAAAAAAAATATTTATAACCAGTCTTGACAATTATGAATATTGTGTTCTCTCTCATATAGCGTTTTAGCCACTGTAATTTGGTGATCTGCCTTTTTTATAGGAAAAAAATCCGCAATATCGATACTTTTTTGGTCCTGCATTATCGTAAACATATTATGGATACTCTGGTACCACATATTTTGAAAAAATTGGGATATTGTCACGTAGAGTCTCTTCAAAGTGCGTGCCACTAGTCGTATTTGCATCCAAGGCACCTTCAAATCTGTGCTTAATTTTTTCATAAAATCTTTGCGGCTCATTGTATTTTCTTTATTTATCTATATTATTTTGATATTATATGATATAGAAATTGTTAAAATTCCATTTCATGTAGTAAAATATCGCCACTGACCACCTATAACTTTCCCTGTAAGGTAACATACAGGAATATGGTTTTCGAGCTTCTCTTATCTCTTTATAGTGCTTGTATCCTCAATGTATAACCACTATGACATATTCGGTTTTTCTCCGGACAACATATTCAGCCACCCAATCCTCTTGCTTGGAGTCCAAATCCAGCGGAGGACAATAATCGTCATTTACTAAAATTGAAGGTTTTTCGTCCTAGTATTAAAGTTTTCTGGATCCTATTTTATACTCAATATATAGTATAATATAATACTATATCATGTAAAACGTGACTTGGAAAAAAAATTATTCAAATAAATCACAAAATAAAAAATTTGAAACAATCGTAAAGGTTACGAAAAGCCCAATTATACGTCAAAATGACGTACAACATCCTCTTTACTACAAAATGGCGGAATTTACCGGGATGAGCCAACTATGTACTGCTAGGTCTCGACGGCTAATGAGTTGGTTCTGGATTTCGAAGCGATTCGATGGTAAATATAGAAAAGACAAAGATATTTCGCCGCGGTGTACGTCAAATTTACGTAGATTGGACTTCTAGGGTTAAATACATAAACACCTAAATGTTGTTTTGTTTTTATTATATCTAATAACGATAAAAAATCCGTTGATTTTATTCGTTTTTCAAGCTACGTGCATGGTTGTTCCACTAAAAGGCCTCAATTGAGTCATAAAGTACACAAATTTCAAGCATAATAAGTCGCATCATTTCTATAAAACCAGAACTGGCAATAATATAAGTCGTGTTATGCGATTATGAACATAGTGCATTAGGGCATAAGTCGTTATATTGCAAAGAGCAAAAAAAAAATTATGTGAATACATTGAGTTATTCCATGACGTACTCGTTCATAAGGCCACAACTACAAAAAAACACGAAAAAAGTATATTTATGGGGTTGTTACAATATGTGTTCATATGTAAAACTAAAGTCTAACATCATATCTTACCCATACAAGCTTAAAAATTTGAAGTTATAAAGATTTAGAATTGATATATAGTTTTTTGTCTCTCCTGAAAAGTGCTGTTTTTGAGTTATTCCCTTATTCACTGGAGGCACAGATATAATATAAGACTTCCTAACGCAACTTCGCCTACTTTGTCTAAAACTTGAATAATTATTGTATACTAAAACCTTCCTCGAAAACAGTGATTCTCGATTGAGTTTTCTATCGTATCAAATTCCGTTGCGATTTTAACTATCTAAGCATACATAGGGACAGACAGACGGCGGGAAGCGACTTTGTTGCAGAAAGGTTGCAGACATCAGAAGATAAACACACACGTCCAAAACAAACGTGAAATTTTAATTACGTACTTACATCATTAAATTGTTCTTTGGGGGATTTTTCGTAAATGCATCGTTTATGGTCCTTAACAGAGCTTTTACATTCAACGTATCGTTCTTTATACAATATACATTAAGGATTAAATATATGTATAAAACATATCCGAAAAATGTTACAGCAATGAATCCGTTGGCATCACATTCAGTATGCGAAGATACTTAATAAAATACGAAGTTAAAATAAAATTTTCCCATTTTAAAATTCAACTACGAATAAAGTTAAATCCCAGTTAATCTTTATATATAAATGACGTGTCTGTTTGTTGCAAACATTTTCGTATTCACTGTGTAAATATATTTTGAAATCATTAAACTGCGATTTATTAAGATTCGAATAATAAGGACAGATTATATTTAATAAGGACTTACAGGCCGAAAAAATGGATTCTATTTTACATGCCGATTTTTAAATTCAGTATAACTTAGAGCTTTTATAGTACATAATGTTTTCTTGTATCTACTTAGTTGCAATATTAATAATTTATTAGATGTATTAATTTATTAGAAATGTTCTTCATGCGCTACGTTTTCCACCTCTGCGATAATATTAAAAGATGACCTTTGTAAAGTTATCTTACTATATAAAAATAAGTCGGGTTTTCCTTCCTGACGCTATAACTCCAGAACGCACGAACCGATTTCCACGGATTTGCATTCGTTGGAAAGGTCTCTGGCTCCGTGAGGTTTGTAGCAAAGAAAATTCAGGAAATATTTCAACAGAAAAGCGGGAAAACCGGGAAAATCATTTTTCACATACAGCGCCTTATGTAACATTTCGTTTGGTATTAAACATAAGGTGGCGAAACGGAGTTCGCCCGCGGGTTCGCTTTTTTTTTCTAATATCTAAGAAACATGTTCTACGTGCATTAATTGCCTCGAATGTAATGTACCTAGTTACTTTTATGTATATCGTCTGTCTTATTTTTTTTGGATGGTAGGTATTATTATTATTAGTCGTATCGAATCTTACGTAAGGTTCGAGTTTATTGTGACTTTATATAGTTTAATAGAAGATCCATTTCCATTATAGTATTACAGAATATGTTCTTCACTTACTAATATCACGTAACCATCACAAACACGTTTGAACTACAGCTAGTGCTAATATTCTCATTAACTACGAATTGAACAAGTTCTGAGATGTAAGCGTTATCGTTATTACCTCTAGCGGGAAACTGGAACACACGATGAAGATTCAACTATTAGCTTTGCTCATTATAAAACGCTTGTGCTGTTTGTTTGTTAATAAATGTCTTTATATATGAACCGTCGCGCTGAATAGTCATTAAGAATATGTATGTATGACTACGCTGATGCTTGCTTTGCTGATTTATCAGTCAAGCAGATAGAAAAACTTGAGTGCCTTCAAAACTACGGTATCCGGTTTGTATTTGGTCTTCGCAAATACGACCATGTCTCTTCCTTCCGCAAGAAGCTCAAGTGGCTCCCAGTCCGCTTTCGCCGGAATGTGCATTACTTGCAGTTACTTTTTAACACGCTCATATTAGCTTTATTTAGCTTCACCTGTATGTTTGTGTGTAACCGACTCCTTTAGAGACAGACTTTAAATGGATAGATTTAATTCAAAATTTGCACACTTATCAAGAATCAGTGATAATACGAAATTAACGTATAAAAATAGTTCTAATGTTTATCAGTGTATTTTTATCAAATGATACTCGTAGACCTGCTACGAAGACTATTCGAATTTTAAAATTAATATAATAATTCTGTTTCATCAAAACTGTTATTTATTTTATTTATATTTATCTTTGTGTTGTAAATTTTTATGGAGAAGTGAGGAACAGGAAACTATATTATTCCCAAAAAACATTTACCTACTTCTTACTCCTAAGGTCTACAGAAAACTACCTATTTAAAATTATTAGTATCCTTTTATATTTAGATCCATAAAATATAATGTACATATTGGGTCAGTCTATGCTCTATATCAAAATATACTAGCTGTGCCGCGCGGTTTCACCCGCGTGGCTCCGCTCCTGTTGGTCTTAGCGTGATAATATATAGCCTATATTACTCGTGGATAATGTAGCTTTCGAATGGTGAAAGAATTTTTAAAATCGGTCCAGTAGTTTATGAGCCTATTCATTACAATCAAACAAACAAACAAACAAACAAAGTTTTCCTCTTTATAATATTAGTGTAGATTTATTTTGTTTAATAATTAATGTTTGTTCACTGTACTATAAGGATAAGCAAACTGCCTTCCAAATTACTAAACGGTTATATTGTACTTTTAGCCTGATTTTATGTGACTTTCTTGGAAAGCTCATGAAGATACTTGTTTAATAAAAACACTAGTTTATAAATTTATCAAGAAATATAAAAATTTAGAGTGGAGGGAATTTTGATATTTCAGAGATTGTTAATACATAATTTTAAATGAAGTAACACGAAGACTAAAATCTAAAATTCATCACCTTTGAGCACCGGCTGGGCTGGTTGCCAGGATTTTGATTTGAAGGTTTGCCTCAATGTAAAAGATATCATTGTAACCTAAATTTAATGTTACCACCATACTTATTTCAGGAGGGTTGCCGGTTGGCTAGCAGTATTTATTCCAGTGTGAAAAAGCGACTGTGCTAGACGACCTATTTTATAGCTCTGTCATTTTTCGATACTGCAAAATGGAAATAACTGCTTTAAGATACCATGGTAACCCCCCAACTCAGAATACCTTTTGAAGAACTTCTGTATATCTGTCGCATTTCAATTTAATAAAACGCAGACGTGCGTATTTCTGAGACGATCCACGCCAAATCCATTCACCCTCAACTGCACATTGATATCAGCCCGTCATATGTCCATCAACGATCATATCTCACGGCTATATTTCAAACCGATGATGTCCAGGACATATTTGGCTCTAGTTAGCAAGATACCACAAAATGTTTGTGTGTCAAATGCGGGCTGCCATTTTGAATTATCATGAGCGTTGCATTTCAAATGCGATGGTTGATAGTACTTTCGGAGTGTAGGGTGCATAATGTTTCGTTTGTTTGGTACAGTCCCAGTTGTATTAAGGTTTCTTTTATATTGCTCACCAAACTTCCCCAAAGCTGAATCTAGAATTATTGTGAAGACCTATTCATTTCATAAACACAGAAAATGTCACTTTCCTTGGTCAATTGGCTTGTTCACGCGCTCGTTAACCCAAAGGGGTCGGTATAACAGTCAACTCAGCTCAGCTCAACTCAGTCAGCCAAGCTGTCATCAGTCAGCACAAACAGAATTAATAATTTTCTTATTAGCGAAATTGAAGGATTGCAACTTCCCGCGTATTTTTCAGAATGCAATTGTTAAAGGTTTATCAATGATGCACATTGATTGATTAATTCCTACCTCGAAGCGAATCTCCAATTTCGGCGAAATAAATTCGAACTCAGGCCTTCTAGATTTTTCGAAAGTCAGAGATTAATCGTAGCTTGAATGGTTGGATTATGTAAACTCGCTTTATAATTAGTTTCCGAGTGACGAATGAAGTCAGCGGATATTACAAGAATGGTTGGATTAAAAAGACGCAAGATTTTCGTACTTTATAGGTACTGAGATTTTATAAACGTCAATTTCAATTGTACATAATCTTTCAGTAAATTTAAATTGAAATGAGCCAGTGGTATAACTGCTGTTCTTATACTTCTTGTGCTTAAATAAATCATTTTCATGTAATAATTGATCTATTAATTAAGAATAGAACGGTGTTCCGCTTTGCTAAAGACAAGTATAGTACGAGGAAAAAAATACCCAATAATTGTGAAAACTAGAATTTTAATTTAATGTCAAAATAAAATGACTAAACAACCAAAACACTATCCAAACAAAATGTCTAGTTACATTTCTGCATAAAGCAATCTGTATACAAAAATTCATACCATTTCAATAAAGATAAATAAATTCACATTTCTCTAGTTTATTCCATCATCTAATATAAACAAATCTGGAACGAGGCTCCGATACTCTCAACAAAATACATTTCGCCTTCAATAAAATATATTCTTTTATAGGTATTTCAGTTCTGTATTCTAAAATATTAAATATCATTACAAAAATTGGACGCGCCCTCTCTATTGGTCTCTCGCATTCCTATCGTGTAAGGAATATTTCCCTCCTTTGAGCGAAATCTTTTTATTAAAATACTCTACGTGGATTTAACTTACTTAGTTTTGTAAGGAGTTTTGTTCGAATACGAATAAAGGGAGATAGTATTTGGTAAGAACAGTTATGTAATCTTGATGCTTTCTAATAAAATACATGTATCTACAATTCAAAACTATATATTTATTTGTCACTACCACTACCAATTCACTTATTTTAATTATTTTTTAAAATAATGAACGTAAATGAAGCTAATCTATAAAATTTTTATTTAAAACACTAGATAATATTCCAGAATATAATTAATTGCTTTCTCGCAGCCAAACTTATTTTTATGCGACTGTTTTTGTAAATTCGTTTTTACAGCGCAATTTTAATATCGCCCCGCCATAAATTACATGAGCAGCCATCCACCTTTAGTTTTATGTGCTGCATAAAATGGAACTAAAAATCATTAAATATAACCGTTTTCGGAAATGCATGGAAACTAAAGTACTAATATACGTATGCAAATTATGTTTGTTCGTGTGATTTCCCATCGGTATTGTGACATTGTACGTACATTATATTCCCGAAGGTGTTGTGAGAGGCGCGTTGAGCACAAAATTTTGCGTGGCCGTAAGCCCTTCAAAGGCAAATGCGCAAGGTCTTCGGTCAAAAGTGGGATGATTAAACACTTGTAGGGATGCAAAATAGGTTATTTATAATCAGTCAACGTTATATTATCAAATTATATTCAATAAAATTCCTTTGACGACGATTGAAGCTGTTATCTTCCCTTCTGATACTATCATCCCACTCTATATACTTAAGTATTATTAATTTACTACCTCCATTTTGATATAGATAAAGCTAATTTTATGATACTAGATATGTCTTACTCAGTTTTTAGAAGGCCCAAGTAAGCTGAAAACTACGGTGGTAGATAATAGAGGCGACAAAGGGAACGTTTACGTCTTGCAGAAGCGAAGTCATTGCATTCTTTTCTGCTCTAATAATACACTATTAATCTGATTGCCCATCTTCCCGTTTCCGTTAACGAGTATTTTAACAAATTTGGAATAATTTAAACGTTTACTGCAAGCTACAAGCTAGTTTTTTCTCCAAAAACATCTCGAACTGAGTAAAAAAGAGGATAGAAATTTGTATACGACATCGGCAAGTAATACATAATTCATACACTTAATGCTATACTTTTATCCACGATCCATACCAAATAAGTTATTTATAGACAGTCAAGTTTATAACAGCAAATTATGTTCAGTAAAATTCCTTTAACGGTGACTAAAGTTGCTCGTAAGATGTCGTGGGAATTTTACAGAGTTGTTTTAATTTATTTTTGATATCATAGGCTAAAAACGTCTTTTGAAACACGATTACGACGATAGGTTATTATCGCTCCGGGAGTGACACGTCGAAATGTTCCTAATTAGCCGGAATTTACGCCAGTTGTCACTTTTTCACTCATAATAGTTGAATCGGGCTATCTTACTGTACGTATATATCTGTCAACTGTGATCTTTGATCTTACTTTGCCTCACTAGTCCATTGAAAAGTTACATTTGGGGTTGCGTTTTTTAGAGGACGCAATTTTATTTTTTTGATGTGTAGGGGGGGTCAGTGTGAAGCTATGACCAAGTTTGTGGGGTCGCCACCCTTGTCCCACGGCCGCCATCTTGAAAATAGCGGTTGAAATGGTTTTTACGATATATCTCCTAAACTATTTATCTGATAAAAAAATATTGTTCACATTATTTGTTGCAAATTAAATTCTCTACAACTTTGGTTCGTAACTTTTTGTCGTAGAACTATAAATAAAAAAGTTATAAGTGAAAATGTTCAGAAATTAGAGATATTTATATTTTTCAATAAAACTTTTTTTGATAATTTTACGAAGAAATTATATCAGACCATTTTTGTAGATTGTGTCATTCAGTAAATAGCTAAGGTTTTAGAGCACTCCGAAGTGAGTACTATTTTTCAGTACTCTTAACTATACAGTATACATATATTACCTATGTGTGTACTAATAATAATTTGTCATCAGTAATTGTTTTTTGTTGTTATTATAATATTTTTAATAATTAATTTTGCAATATTATTAATAATTAATTATTGACTCTTTTCCCCACCACCCAGGAGGTAGAGCCTGAAAGCGCGTTTTTTTTACGTCGAAAAGCAGGGCTGAAATGTTCTGCAGTGTGCTTGCTTTGTTCTGGAGTCTGGGAAAAGAGCCAATAGCCAATATATGTATAGTTAAGAGTACTGAAAAATAGTACACACTTCGGAGTGCTGTAAAACCTTAGCTATTTACTGAATGAAAAAATGTTGTATATAAAAGTTGTTCCTCGAAAAACAATCTACAAAAATGGTCTAATAACATTTCTTCGTAAAATGATAAAAAAAGTTTGATTGAAAAATATAAATATCTCTAATTTCTGAACATATTCGCTCATAACTTTTTTATTTATAGTTCTACAACAAAAAGTTATTGGACCAAAGTTGTAGAGAATTTAATTTGCAACGAATAATGATAACAATTTTTTTTTATCAGAAAAATAGTTTAAGAGATATATCGTAAAAACCATTTCAACCGCTATTTTCAAGATGGCGGCCGTGGGACAAGGGTGGCGACCCCACAAACTTGGTTTTAGCTTCACACTGACCCCCCCTACACATCAAAAAAATAAAATTGCGTCCTCTAAAAAACGCAAGGTTGGGCCTAAAAAATGTAACATTTCAATGGACTACACACACACACGCACTGTAATGCGTAATGTGGCGTAATGCTGCTCGAATGGTCGATAACCTATTTAAATTTTACACCTTTTTTTCTTAGAATATTGAATATAATCAAGAAGCTTATAACAATATAATATATTATATTATAATATGATATGAATGGACACAAGTTTAATGCAAATAAATTATTTGACAATCCGCTGTCAAATTTAGATTATGAAGCTGTCAAAATCGCGAGTATATTTCAAAATGGGGTGACAATTTTTAAAATATGATCTGTGGTGGGTCCGGATATTATGGGAAAGATTTCATCCATCATTGTAAAGTTACGGCCATGTTGGCAAACGAAGCGGAACGAAAGAGCGGGAAAATGATGCAGTTAGCGATGTTTTTTCAACTCTTTTTTCTGGAAAAAGCTCGAAAAATGTACGTAATTGGAACATTAATTGTGAGGTTTATGTTTCGCTTGGCTTTTACCATTCTTTATGTTTGGAATCTTAACTATCTAAAGAAAGTTCATGTACTGTTAATGAAGAAGCTATAACCTAATTAAAATCAAAATACAAATCTGTATGTTATGTAGCTACAATACGCAATACAGTCCTAAAGAAAAACAATGGAAATGTTTTTTCTTAAAAAACATTGAAAAATATTTTCCTGTTGTTCAACAACGAACGGCAAGTTGTGAACGGCAGAGGCTACTTTGACGTTTGACGGCATCAGTTTTTGCGTGTCGACGGCAGCCGTCGACATATCGACTGCTGCCGTCGACGTTTCGACGACTGCCGTCGACATGTGGCGAAGGCTGAATTCATAACTTGCCGTTCGTCTGTTAGAACGCTTAGATTCCTCAATCTGGAATCTATAAAGAGAATTCAGAAATCTATAGGTAATATATTTAACACTATCAACTTTTTAACGCACCAGTTTTTAGGAACTTGTAAATGAGTATAGTTTTTATAATGTTGGTAGTTTACTAATTATCGACCCACTGATATGTCGCTACACAGTACACACACTACTTTTAGCTTTTGAGAAACTCGAGTATAACGGTTCATTAATAATACACAAATCAACTAGAATTTCCCGCTAAAATAAACAAACTTAAATGTCCGTCATAGCCGTTGGATTAAAATAATACAGAAGGTAAGACGAGTCAAACACAAGCACCAACATCCCATAGTAGTTATTTATATTTACCTTGTATTGTCATTTTATATGAAAACTAAAGTTACACTTTTTGCACGAATTAATTAGTTTAATACAAAATATGAAAACAGAAAACCTCATCTTATCTTACTATAATAATCCAAAAGTAAAATGATTGATTTATATCACAATGCAACAAAATTACACGACGTAATAAGTTCAACAGAGACCCAGGCCGTTTATTCGTTCACCACTCAGCCGCTCCGACCCAAATGTGTAGTAAACCTAAAACTCTTAAACTTTACAAAAACATCACTTAGCCTACAAAATTTACTACCGTTGTTCCTCGTTAGCACTTTACAGGGAACTATAAAACTAATTTGTAGGTACGTTCTGCGATGCCAAAGTATATAAACTGCTGAATCAATCTCGGAAAGAAAGCTTTTACTAAAGTACAGTTCATGTTTAATGCTGACTTCAGTACTCGCACGAACATCGGTGTAATTAACAGAGTGTTTTTCTATTTCTTTCTACAAGGATCTTAGAGAATCGAACGGTTTGAACAATGCATTGCTAATATATCTTGATAGCTATTGCACGGTGCCTTTGTTTTTTATTAAAATAAAAATAAATAAATAAATAAATATTTTGGGACAATTTTCACACACGGCACGATCTGATCCCATACTAAGCTTTCACTTGTGTTATGGAAACCAGATGGCTGATAAACATACTTATATAATTTTAAATAAATACTAATATAGATAATTAACACCCAGACACAGAGCAAACACCTATTATCATCACACAAATATTTGCCCCGGGTGGGAATCGAACCCACAACCAGTGGCTTGGAAGGCAGGGTCACTCAACCACCAACCAAGCAAACCGGCCAGTCAAACTATAAACTACTTATTGAACTCATTTAATTAAAATAACGGAATAAATTGATAGAAGTGATTTATATCTTTACGCTAATAAATACCGCTAATACTATTGTTTCTCATTATAACTTTAATGATCATTTAGATTATTACAATTATTATTCCTTAACAATAATGAATTCGCAAAACACTCTTCTAACAGTTTAAAATAACGTAGCTTAGGACCTAAAATCCTACCAAAACTCAAACAAAGATAACACAGATACGACGTAAATAAAAGTGAAGAAGTCTTAAACGTTCCAGCTTTTAAAACCTTCATATAGACCACTTACGTCTTTATTAAATAGTTGGAACTGAGTAGCTTGAGAAATCCGGCAAATTGTAAAATATCTCGTCTAATATAAAGGCCAGGCGACCACCGGCCATTCTTAAAATGTCAGGAATTCCTTTCAATAACTAACTGTTACCTCATATAGTCCATTGAATGAGTCCCTCCAAGGGGGGTCTAGAGTGCGTGAGTTAGTAACGTAAGATGTTTCTTCGGAAACATGTCAAGAGTCCCTAGGTAATAAACATACTAAAACCCCGGGACACTAGGAGGAGCCCCGGAGTGGGGGGAGGGGGGAAAAGGTCCATTTTTTTCATTTTTCGCTTAAATCTCAAAAACGGTACATGTTAGAGAAAAACTTTCAAGGAAAAGTTGAAAGGCCATAAAATTATCTACAAGTTGTACCTGAATCATTTTTTTCTATTCGCAGCCGTTTTCGAGCTACAACCCTTGAAATGTGAAAAATTCGAAAGCTTTTTATTTTACCTAACTACTCTAATAAATTCAATACCTCCTAAACGCCTCCATGGTGGAATCTGTTTTTTTTTATCAATGATAGACCTAATTATGAGCAATCTATCTGTACCGGTCACAAGTTGCACTTTTGAGTTTTTTGGAAGAAAAAAAAAAGGTCAAGTTCAGTAACTCAAACTACCCTAATATAATATTTTGACAATCG
>CAJQZM010034402.1:39067-49583 GCA_907164665.1 Colias nastes
TTAAGAGCAATCTATCAGTACCGGTCACAAGTTGCACATTTGAGTTTATTTGGAAGAAAGAAATATTTTTTGATCGTATGGGGAAATTGTTTGAGCCAAAATCATTTTTTACTGCGTGTAACTCAGAAACTATAGGATATAGGAAAAATGATTTAGGTACAACTTGTAGATAATTTTATGGCCTTTCAACTTTTCCTTGAAAGTTTTTCTCTAACATGTACCGTTTTTGAGATTTAAGCGAAAAATGAAAAAAATGGACCTTTTCCCCCCTCCCCACACTCCGGGGCTCCCCCTAGTGTTCCGGGGTTTTAGTATGTTTATTACCTAGGGACTCTTGACATGTTTCCGAAGAAACATCTTACGTTACTAACTCACGCACTCTAGAACTTTTTATTCAATGGACTAATAGTGCTGTAAGAAATCCGTGAAGATTAAATTTGCTGCGTCCTCCGTAAAATTAATGTAGACTGCACTTTATGATATTGCTAGCTAACCCTCGTGACTTTGTCCACTCACATTTATCTACCTTTCTTAATTTTCTACCGTGTAACATGAGCCATTTCGCTTTCAATTTAATTTAAAAATAGACATAGGAATTTCAGAGACAATATAATAGGTAAGTATAAAAAGATATCGGAATAATAGTAACGTGTTATAATAATTTATACAGGCTTTTTAAAGCTCTTGTTTGTATCCAAAATTCACTCTACAATTTACTCTACAATTCAACTGATTGATGCTTAATATAAAAAAAAACACGAAATTAAAACAAAATTTGTTATAAATACAATAATATATTCATTTTATATTAAAAAAAATCTACACTCATTAAAGAAATACCAACACAGACACTAAATTAAAACTAAAATAAGCACATACAACATACTTAAAAAGAAACTAAACACAGACAAAAAATTATTAAACACCTGGTATATTTTTTTTTATTATCTGTATTCCACAAGCTCACATTTAATCTGTGGAGCAGGTAGTAAAACAGGGCATAATGTTATTGCCACATTGTTTTGGCACAGACACGCCATTGAAGGCAGCTAGAAAAGCATTAGAAATGATTTAATACCCTCGACCAAGGCTCTCATATCTATTATGAGTGAAATAGCATTACGAAATTGAAACTCGAAGTTGTGCCTTGTCTAACGTATTGACTGAGAAATAAAAGCGTTGAACTGATTACAATTATGACCATATAAAATATTATGACGACGAAACCATGGACCTTATATACTACAAATATGTAAATTTAATGTGAAAACGATGTCAAGCCCAAAAAACTCAAACTCTAAAGCTGCGTACGGATTGCGCGTACCCTGGTACGCGTACTCAGTTTACGCGTATCCGGAACGCCTAGTTCATACCTGCAGCTACGCGTTCACTCTTGGGGTACGCGTACCGCGCGAGCCAACTCGAGCGCGAGCCGATCGTCAGTCGGTTTTTTGTCGCGCGTCAAAGAGGACGCACGGGGCCGGCTACGCTACATTTGGACGGCAAAATGAATAAACACGCGTGTTCTTCGAGTTTTAATAATGAAAATATTATCAGACTGGTTCAACTTTATGAATTTCACCGGGTTTTGTGGGATAGCACACTAGTTGATTATCGAAATAACGATTTACGCCAAGATGCATGGAAGGCAATTTCGAATAAACTGAAAATTCCAATAGGTGAATTAAAAAAAAGGGACTCGCGGAGCGCTCTGGATCGATTGACCTCGCGTACAGGTTCGCGGCGGTCCGTACAGGAGCTGTACGCGTATCCAATGTACGCGTGGTCAGTGTTTCTCCACTACGCGTAACACAGGAACGCGCTATCCGTACGCACCTTAACATTTATTTATTCAAATTTCAATTAGACTTCTTCTAGAAGCACTTTTGAATCGTCGTTACATATTTTTAACATTTACCACTGATTCGATATATTATATCTGCGGTAATAATATTGAATTCTATAATAAAAAGTGTTTCATTAGGCTATAGAGGGAATTTGTAAAATATTGCACGAAATATGCAGCATATACAAGCAAAAAAGTGATTAATTTACTGCTTTATAGAATAGCAAACTGAATTACTCGGACAAATTGACATAAGGCTTATAGATTTTTTTTTATTGTCTTATAGATGTCGTGGCCATATCGTAGATTTGCTCATATGGCCACGACATAGACACAAAAAGAAAACTTTATAGGACATAACAAATAAACACTTCAATTATATTTTTCCTTAATTGCTCTTTTAATACAAACCACTTATACCCTAATGTACCGTAACAAAAATCTATTTAAGCCTTTCAAAAACACTTCAAAGCATTAATGAGTACATAGATTATATTTTTCCCCTAACACTTGTAGCTGTAGAAGGAGAAAGATCTTAAGACTGTCGACGCAATTATCGTCGCCCCATAATATCGAGATTAAAATGGGCTCCCAACTCGACGAATTTACGTTTGAGAATACAATTAACCGGTATTTCGTGATTTGGGAGGGCTCCCCTAGCTTATATCGTCGCCGTAGAAGAGAAATCGAACAACTAGCATTTTTTCCAAAATCTACTTTTTTGCATTATATTAAAGTTTAAAGTTGGCCGCATCTTTTGACCTTACCCTCGCTTTGAAATCTCGTTTTGTTCGTAAGATATAAAAAAAAGTAGGGTTCTGTAACAAAAATGAACATTCAATAATGGAAGTATAAATTGAGAAGAAAAATTGAATAACTGACTAATAAATGATTAACTTTCAAGATAAACCCATAAGGTGTTAAATAAAATGCATAATGAGCGTTAATCATTTTCGCCTCGCCGCAAATTCTGAGAATGCAAAAAGAAAGATGTGGCAAAAACGAACAATGTACATTATTTAAAAAAAAAACACTATTTTTTACGATCGTACGATCGCTGAAACCACAGATTGTGAAACAGACTTTCAGGAACGAACAAGGTAGAGCAAATAAAGAAGGCAGAGAAAATGAAGAATCTAAAAAAATGAAGATGCTAAAGACAGCGAAGAAGCAAGAGAAAATCGAGAAGTTGGAGATAACGACCAAGCTAGGGATCACTATCCCATAGGAGCGTTTCATGTAACATTTTTGGATAATTCTCGTTTTATTTTTAAAAAGTTATTTTTGTCATTTTACTCATTAGGTATAGTACTTTCAATGTCAGTATAAAGTTTTTTGATATCTGTAATAGTTATGGAATAATCGCCTGCGCACACTTTACGATTATACCTGATGGAATTCCAGCCATAGTTCTTAAAACCTGTGCGCTTGAACTTGCTCATGTTTTGACACGCCTCTTTCGCCTTTCGTTGACGACTGGAATAATACCGAAATCATGGAAACTTGCCAACGTGCAGCCTGTGCCCAAAAAAGGCAGTCGTGCCGATCCTTCAAACTACAGGCCAATTTCAGTCACGTCCATACTCTGTAAGACTATGGAACGTGTACTGAACAGCCGGCTCCTGGCACACCTAGAAGCGAACGACCTCCTCAGTGACCGACAATACGGGTTCCGCCGAAACCGGTCCACTGGGGATCTTCTAGCGTACGCCACCTACATCTGGAGTGAGGCCATCGAGAATCATGGTGAAGCACTTGCTGTCTCCCTTGATATCTCGAAGGCCTTTGATAGGGTTTGGCATGATAGTCTTATTGGCAAGCTTCCATCCTACGGTCTGCCTGCTGGTTTCTGCGCCTGGATCTCAGATTTTTTAAGAGACCGGTCGCTTCGCATCTACCCGGTCGTCGGACGTCGACGGCTGCTCGTCCGACCAAATGGCTATAAATGCCGGAGTACCTCAGGGATCAGTTCTTTCCGCAACACTCTTCCTGCTACACATCAACGATCTGCTGAAACCCGGTATCTATGGGTACGCAAACGATAGCACTGTTGTGGAGAGATATGTATCCAACGCGCGAGCCAGTACGGCACAAACTCAGTCTCTACGGGAGGCGATGGTTGATCGCATGAACTTGTCCTTACAGGCGGTCTCCGACTGGGGCGATGCCAATCTGGTCCAGTTCGCTAAACGGAGTCCATTCCACCTGAGTCCGAATTTCCAAGGTGTGTCCGTGCCGATAACTAGCCACCTCGAGCTTCTTGGTATCACCTTAACGCCTACTCTGAACTTTGGTTCCTTCATAGAATCAAAAGCCCAATGTAGCCTCAAAAAAGCTTGGAACTCTGGCGAAGGTGAGACAGTATTTCAGCCCGGGACAGTTGCTCAACCTTTATCAAGCATAAGTCCGATCGTGCATGGAATACTGCTCTCATCTCTGGGACGGTTCCGCCAAGTACCAGCTGGAGGCGCTTAGGCGATAGAGAGGCGTGCCAAGAGGCTCATAAGTCATAAACGACGATGACCTAGTGGCAAAAAACTCCAGAGCCTCGGTCATCGCCGCAGAGTCGCCAGCTTATCGGTCTTCTATCGGATACACTTTGGAAAGTACGATGCGGTACTGCACGATCTTCTTCACGATGAATTATCACACTTTCAAATGTTTTTTTTTTTTATTTTTTATTGAATGTATTTTTTTAGTAATTATCAGTCATTCATATACAAAGATTTATTCAATTTTTTACTTTAGATTATCCGAAAAAAATAGACAAATGTTCTTCATATATTTTATTTGCAGAAGAATAATTGAACAATGTTAATTATCATTTCGATTTAAAACTGATTGTCTTTAACTCACACGGACAAAACTGAACAACTAACTTAATAAAGTAGATAACTACATGTAAGTTACGAAATCTCGTTGGAGCAAAATTAGATAACTTTTAAATTATTTCTTAAATATTAAGGTAACATGATATCGGGTTTACAATAAACTAAAAACATGCATAACTAACCCTTTAATAACATATAAAAAAACCTACAGTAAAAATGTTAACAGTAAAATATTTATTTCGGTTTTTGTGAAAAAAATACACTAAATCAGCTTTTTCTCGTAAAAACAGTTTTGTTAGTTATCTAATTTCTCTTCTACGGCGACGATATAACATCTATTTATTAAAACATGAAAGTTTGTACGTAAGCCGTCAAAGTCGATTCGAATCGTCGATTAGAATTATTCCCACCTGCTTTTATCAAGATCAAAAGAAATTCGTCAAATCTGCGCATTCAAAAGAATATAATATAAAGATATTATTATAATGTGTTATTGCCATATTATCTGATACTTAAAAGGAAAATGCTAGAAATAAGTATGAAAAGACATCCTACTTCGCATTAAGAAACCGATAAATAGATGTGGATTCGTCTTATTTGTAACACACCATTTTAAACGGATCTATTTTTTGCGTCGTGAAATTGCGGAAAATATTATGTATTAATTTTAACCATATTAAATTATTTGTACAATTTTCTGACATAATTTAAACGTGGATATATTTATTGCATACAATTAAAAAATAAAATACCTATGAATATTGTACCTACTATACTCTCGTAAACTTTACTATATTATTTTATGTATGAACGTAACAAATAAATTTCAAAAAGACATTTAATACCTACTATATAGTAACTCGTAACTCTTTCATACATTTCACAGAACTGCAAAATTGTTACAAAAGTCAGAACGCTCGTGTAAGAGAGGCTTAAATAGTTTCCCTCTAAGAAAACGCGGTTACGGGTTAGGTAATGACGATTCCCAAGATACCTATCTAGGCATCTAAGCTTTGTACCTTTGGCCCCACTCGAATATTAAATGTAAGATTTATTTGTGTTATTTGAATAAGAATATACGAATGTATCATTGAAGTGTAAATTAGAATGTAGGTTAGGACTTTTACGTAAAAGAGGAATGTGGGTTATGTAGTATCCTTCTTTCGAGTTATGGAAGGTTCTCTTAAAAATAGCAAGAAGAATAAATAATACATTGACTTTACATTATGTTAATTTATTTTATATTTCATTGAGCAGATTTCAATGTATTTGCGCACTACTCTTATCTCGACACTGAACAAATTTTCATGTTGAACGAGTGCCAAGATCATGCCTATTTCAACCAATTAACAGGGAAACCTGGAAAATTACCATCTGTATCATAGACTACCCTAATATAATAGATATCTACGATCATGGAGTTGTTTATTGTGATACGTAGTTCTAATAAAATACCACTTTGAAGCCAACTATAAATACAGGTTCCTCAAACTTCCCTCAATTTGTTCATTTCTCGTGTAAAACGTCATTTTTTACGATCTATAGGGAAACGCTTGACCACGATCTTGCCTGGTTGTAAGCAATTCCTTAGAAGGTTCGTTCACTCTTCTCTTGAGACTTGAAAATTAATTATAATCATCTATTATTGTGACCTTATAATTCTACAATTATATGACTATAATAACCTGTGATTTTGGTCATACAAGATTTGGTCACATTTACCAATTCCACTTGTAAAGTAACAATGTATCTGAAATAGGATTATGTTAAAAAGGGTTTCGCCAATCACGAGTCAACAACACGAGCGATGACGAAGCACGATGCCACAACATGTGACAGGGGCTGACATGTATTTATGACGTCACGTCACCTGCTATTGGTTGAGTATTTTCGGCATGCTTTATATTCAAGTCGATGGATAAGTGTAATTAGACTAAGAATGGTTACATTTTTAACAGCTATATAAAGCAGACTTTGCTCAGCCAGTAAAAAGGGAAATCATGAGATGGAAATGTAATAAGTTCTTAATGCATCTTTGTTAGGTAGGATATAAGAACTTGATGACTGATGAAAAAACAAAAAAGCAAAAGCACCTGATATATTATGTAACATAAGAATGGCCAATTAATAACAAGATTTTTATATTTAATTTAATGCAATTTTTGTGTGAGGTAATATTAAAAAAATCTAAATTGAGCCCCTATAATAGCCAATTCATTTTAAGATTTCAATATTACATTGGTAAAGGCAATTACATAAAATAATCTGTAAATAAAGAAGAAATCGACGTCCAAGTCTATTGAAAAACACGAAGCCCCTTTAATTTTCCTTAGCGACAGTGGAGATGGGAGGATGATGTCCGCTTTTCAATGCTCTCTTCAATATAATCCCAAACTTTGTACCATATATCACAATATTATGAAAACAGTCTATCTAAAAATACAGCATAATATTACAAAAGGCCTGAAATATATTGAGAACAGAGAAACCGCGACCGCGTATTATAATTAAACTAGCTATCCGCCCGCGGCTTCGCCCGCGTTTTCAAAGAAAAACCCGCATAGTTCTTGTTCCCGTGGGATTTCCGGGATAAAACCTATCCTATGTGTTAATCCAAGTTACCCTCTATATGTGTGCTAAATTTCATTGTAATCGGTTCAGTAGTATTTGCGTGAAAGAGTAACAAACACACACACACACATCCTCACAAACTTTCACATTTATAATATTATTAGTAGGATCTACCCCGTAATTAATTTGGTGACAAAGTCTGACAACGCCTGGTCAAAAGCAGGAACAATTGAGTCCAGAATGGAATGTACGATGTAATTACAGCATTTCATGTGAATTTAATTTTTGGTCCTCTTTTCAAATTAATTGATTGCAAGATGGACGTGGACAAACGGTCGTTTATTTGTATGTTGTATAGTGTATGGCTCTGGACTGGATTTAGTTTTTAAAAGGTTTTAATATGCCTGATGTGGGCTTAACACATGGAATGGAAACTACTGGAATAGAAGCGAATACTTGACACTAAGTATTTGTTTCATAGTATTGTAATTTTCGCCTATTTTAATCATTCGTTGTCTTAATTAAAATCCGTTGCACAATTTGAATTGATTAATCACTTATTGCCGGTCGCGTAGCTACAAAGTCTCCTTTCATAAAAAGCAAATAATGGAATATCTTATAAAGGGTTGTGTAATTATAATACATTTGCAATTTTCTCATCGCTGATAACTTTTTTTTAGATTCATTACAGATTTGGTTGATTCGCGAATCGAACAGAATATTTTCTTATTATCCATGGCTATTCTGAATAGAGAGGGATTATGCAACAAATAACTTGCAATCTTCAAACTATCGGTACAGTTCAATAATTATCCGAAGCAGAAATCTATCGAGGGGTGTTCACGAGGCTTATACAGTCCCTTCAAAGCAACAACGAATTTAATCACCCTGTATACTGTATAGAGCTCGGCGTAACATTTTGTTATTTTCAACCCCGATTGCTGCAGGTATGTACTAACACATAGTTAAAAGTCGATACCCGACCCGACCTTTGTTATTTTAGTAACCAAATTCGTTAGACTTCTCATCTTTCGGAATAATTGGCGAGTTTTGTGCTCCCCTTGTAAATAATACCTAAGCGTGTACTTGTTTAGTTTTTGTACTAGCTCACGCCCGCGGCGTTGTCCGGATTAATTTAGAGGGGAGGAAAACAGACGGACAGAGAAAATTTGATGGATGTTTTTTTTACTCGTTTGTGCCGTCTGTGCTTTTGCATGTTTTGTAATTATTTGATAAAAGGTACTTCGAAATCCACGGATCGAATCCCACATCATTTTTCAAAACTTTAAATTACAACAATTAACATTAATGTTTAAATACGTAATAAAAGCGTCTTATTTCAACTCTTATTTAAAACTTCACAAGGAATTGAATTTAATTAGCTGTTGTGAGTATCTATAGATGAAAATTATTTAATAATTGAAAATAAATACAGTGTTGAAACAATGAAGATCAAGGATAAAAATATTAGTTTGTATTCCTATTACTTTAACTTTTATTTCAATACAATTTTACAAGGAAACCAAATATGCGACCCACGCTTTGGTATTAAGAATAAAAGTAGATAAATTAAAGTATCCTTTACACTATTTTCATAGAAATTACTTGATACTTTTAAAGCTTAATATCATTTTATTATTTGAAAGAAAGAAATAAATTTAATGTCATTTAAAACAAACACACAGTGAAAGCCGGTTTTAAAGCCGGCTACTCACCTACCTGCAGCAGGGGCAATTTTGGAATTGCACCCTTAATTGGCTCCTTAATTGTGTTGAGTATAAGCAAGCAGGGGCAATTAAAAGAACAGTTGAAATTGCTCCGACAGTTGACCAACCGAGATTTTTCCAATATTGCCTCTGCGGCAGGTAGTTACGTGAGTAGCCGGCAACAAACAAATAAAAAAATAAATAACTTAATAACTAATTGGCCGTTAATTTACCTATTTAATTTAAAATTGTACAAAAAAAATAATTATTTGTACCTATGTTCTCTTGCCATCCAGCCTCGTTATGTCCATGTAAACGCATCAATTTATCAGAAAATATGCTATCATATGTTTCGCATGAAGTAAATATTGAATTCTGATATTAAATTCTTAAAAACATATGCATGGACGTATCAATACATGGCTTATAATATCGAAATTAATACCTTTTATTACATCGGATCGAATGGAATGGATTAATAGTTTTCGGGTATTATTTTATTTCTCTGTTTTTTTCTTATTTGGAGGAGTGTGGTGTAAACTCTATTGCTAATTGGTTACACGCGTCGTTCAATTTTTATTCTATTTTGTTAGGGGTGAAATTTAGCTCGAACATGTTGTTGTTATTTTCCGTTAGTTTACATGTTAGCTATGAGCTCTATTGATTGCTTTGTTGTATGTGTTATGTATTCACCTCATTTAGAACATTCGAGAAAACGTTCTTATGTCCCAGTTGAAAACATATTTGGTGGATTTGAGAATGGTTTTGATTTACAATTGTTTGAATGCAAGTTGCGGGATACATTATAAATTATTAATGTTTACTTACTCTAAATTTTGTCTCCTAATTCGTATGCTGTGTTGGCTAGTAGGTACCCTATTACATATTAGGTATCAAAAAAGTCAAATCGTTTAGTTCGTTTTGTGCATAATATAACAAAAACTTTTCCTTTTCTACATTACTTTGTAGAAAATCTATCGTAGAAGATATGCTATTGACCACAATAACTATAAAATGTTATTGAATTCAAAATAATTTTTATTTGCCATCAACATGATACGTATATCAGAAGCTATAATCACACTAATTACGGCATGTTGCGCTTCCTACAATGCAATTATGGTGCATAAGCCCATAAATAAGACATAATTACATGCCAAATACAAATGTTAGTTTGAATCGATACTATCGAAAGTATATTTGCATTTGAACGTTAAAACCCAATGCTTTGTTCAATTTAAACATAATTTTTTTGAATGGCAAAATTGCCGTTAATACACATTTTATCAAATACAGTAATTTAAAGTACTACAGTGCCGAATATTTAAGAAAAACATCGGAAGGAAAAAACGGCATTTCCAAGAATTAAAAGTTCGACGACACGTGACATCGACCCCCGCAATGGGCCAGCGTGGTGGATTATGGCCTGGTCCTTCTCGATATGGAGGCCTGTGATCTTGCAGTAAGAAATAGTTACATAAGCATAGTTATAAAATATTTAACCGTATCGCATGTATTAACAACTAGCTGCTCGCCTTCGTTCCGAGCTTTATTTCGTAAGA
>CAJQZM010034404.1:0-28264 GCA_907164665.1 Colias nastes
AACATCTCGATCGTAAACCTACTTTACAAACAACCAATTTTTTTTATCTAAAATTTGCTTTATAAATTTAGAATAATTATTCTAGGAGAGAATAACTTTGCTATGCCTCGATTTGAACCAACAATTTAATGTGAACAGCTATGCAATTTTCTCATAATTAATGATGACAAACATCCACAAGGATTTTGCAATAGATTTGATTGAAACAGTTACTTAAAATCTTTATCAAGGCATGATATCAGTTACTATAAATTTACATTCAAGTGTGCCTACAGAATATACATTGACCTTTGTTACCCATATATGGTGTGCGGTTTATATGCCAATAAAGCTGTCATAATAACTTAACACAATAATTAAGCAACTGCCCTTCTATAGCTTATAATCTTCTTAGATGTACTTATTCGGTTTTTATTGGCTTTAATTAAGAATTTACTGTTTTATTTGGTATTTATTAACTTACCTGATACCTAGTTCCCCATTCATCATAGCACTCTGTGAGGTATCCATTAGGTACGGAAACACTGGCTCCATCCAGTATTGCTTGAGCGAGCTGGAAGTCCATAGCCTCAGCAGCCACCGCAGCGGCCCGCAGCGCGTCCCAGATCTCTTTACGGCCGTCAAACGCCGGCGCCGTGTCCCAGAACTCATCGCGTTTGCTCCTCAATTGTCCCTCAGTCAGTGGCACGTCTGACTTCCATCGAATTGTCTCATGGCACAGGGACTGATTCTTTCGCAGGCCACCTAAAATAAAACTCAATTTAGTCACTTCACGCACGACTCCACGGCGACAGATTCGATCACGTACCTGAATTCGGTCGAGACACTGTGCCAGAGGATTCTTCTATCGGCCCGCTCCTGCTCCTAGTTATTCCTATACAACCACCCATTGTAATTACATTCTTTTATAACCAATTTGTAACATTTACAAAAACATTATAACAAATAACATTTTATCGCCTGTTCGAGTCCTTTTCTGTCAAAAGCTAGCTGTTTACGTTTCGTTTTTACATGGATCGGTCAATGCAAAATATGTCAGTTCATTTAAATAACAAAATATCAAAATGAGACATTCACATATATTTTTTTCAGGAGAATGATGAACAACTAAAATTTCAAAATCTATTTATGGGTAGATAATTTATCTAATACAAAATAATATATTAAATTATTTTAATATTCAAGGTTTTATGGAAAATGAAACGTTAATGTTTTTTGACGAATCAGGTTTGACTACAGATAAGATTTACAATATTTTTCAGATTTTTTATTGAATTGAGTACCTAGGTAGTTGCTCCCTGTTCTGATCCAGAGGAGATCTTTCTCTTAATTACGTCCTGTGATAACGTCCTTTGGTTTATTGAAGTAAGTGGTAAACAACTAAACAATGATACTTTACTTTGCTAAGATATAATAACTAGCGGCAAATTTCTTAAGCGCTGGCCCGAACTTGCGCGGAAGATCTGCAGCACCTGATCACATATACAGTACTCTCCTATATTTAGAATTGCGTTATATTTAAGATATATATTATTATACTCTTTGTTTAAGATGTAAAAATAGAAATATATAGGTAGGTACACTTTTTTCAAGAAGCTTATATCTTATACACTGGAGATTTCGGTATGAACATTTGACGTGTAACAAGAAAAATGTTGTGTTTTATCACTTTCACACCTAACTTGGTATTGCCACTGTTAATACGAAGTTTTCCCAAGGCTACTATGTATGCTGTAATATTCTGTGCAAAAGGTTAGTATTTGTACATGAGTTTGTTGATAAATTGCCAACAACGTCATTCAGAAGCATTGTTGGATGAGACAATTATTATTTATGCTAAATAAAATAAGTATCTGAACCAATTATTAAAAAGCGATACTCCCTGATTATGGGTAGTTACCATAATAAAATTGTAGCAACTCTCACTTTGACAATATGGCATAAGTGTCAAAAAAATTGCGTCGCTCCGAATATTTAAGTTAATATTGTTGCGTATTTAATAAATATTTTCCGAATATAAATAATGTATTGCATTGTGAAAAATTGCAGAAGTTTTTGGACACCAAATTCTGGCATAAAATTTCACAGGCAAGTGTATATTTACGCTATTTACAATATTCCTCAATACTCATGCATTTACCTGTTTAGAATCATTTTCATGGCAAAAATCGTCAATTTTATCATCATTTTAGTAATCAATCATGCTAAATATCTTCTATCTATCTTCTTTTCCTAATAATTTCATCATTTTTCAATAAACCAATTTAACAAGTAAGGTAACCATGATGACGAGTTTTTACGGATAGCGAAGAGAAAATATTGTAATAGCTGTTAACAAAATTATGATGAACATTTAGAACACCATTTCAAAGATTTTTATACTGGTAATGAAACAACGCACGACATCGATATTGCACTCACATGTGGTTTTATGTTTGTTCTTCTTTAACATAGAAATTAATAGTTCTTTTAACTTACCAAATTTTTTTTGTTTTACTTATTTCAGCTTTCCAAAAAATGAAATAAAAAGAAATAAATGGCTGTCCATAGTGCCTATCAAGGGTAAAATTTATCAACATGCCAGAATATGCAGTTTGCATTTTAAGCCTGAGGATTACGGTCCAGAAAAAAAATACCTTTTGAAAAGTGCTATACCTTTTTATTTACCACATTCTTGTTACTGCGTCTCAACTGTGGATAAAGTAATTTTAATTATATTATAATTAACCACCATGAAACCATTATATTTCACTGAATATTTATACTAAAATAACAAAAGTATTTACAAAGTACCTATATAATCTGAAAATGTTTTTAGGCATGTAACTAGTAATGTATGTAGCACTCATTTTAATTAAAAAATCGTTGTATGAGATCAAAAGTTATCAAGCGTTATTTAAAACTATCATTCTCTACCAATTAAAATGGTATGTACCTATAAAGATGATAATTATTCATGTAAGTTGACCAGTAATATTATAATATAAATACTGTTAAAAATATATGTCGTTATTATTTATAGACCATGATTTTTAGTTTTTTCTATTTCGAAAATATATAGAATAAAATATATAGAAAATATATAGGTTAGATTTTAAATTATAAAATTATTTAAAACTAATTGTATAGTGCATAAATAGAAAATATTAGTAATAATTAACCATAACATTGATATAAAAGTGAAAATTATTGTGAAACACACCTTCTACGCAACGTTTTGTATAACGCGGAGGTCAACGTGTCAACGGTTATCCAAATTCAAACATCTTCGATAAACCAGGGGAGTACTAGTTTTATAATTTCATATTTAATTATAAACAACACCTACATTCATTTGTAATACCAACACCGCTCATAATTAATGAGCTACGTCACAATAAATACATTGGCACAAAAGTTACCGTCTCACTTTGCTTGACAAGTTGGAAGCAATTTAGAAGACAAAAACTTATAGCCCCAGACAATATTATTCTTTACTCTTTACTACATCATACCGTTAATCACTTATCAACATTTAATACTATCATAATAGTATCCAAATATAATTATCTCATACATTTTCTTTCATCTGTTTCAGCAACTAAAAAGTACAACATGCTGACCCGCAAGGCAGTAGCTAAGGACATGGAGAATAAATTAAAAGCTACACTCCATGATTTGAAAGTTTCACAATCTTTATGTGAAAAACTCATACAAGAGCGGGATGAAAGTGAATTAGAGATTCAAGAAATTATAAAAAAGAACTCTCTTCTAAAGGCCGAGCTGGCTGAACTACACATGAAATACATTTATAGTGAAGACAAGTGCAAAGCCCTACAAGACGTTGTGGACAGCTTCCAGCAGTGCTCTAGTGATCATGAGAAAGCTCTAAGCCGTATCGCTGAGTTGGAATGTAGCTTAATGGAAGCGCAAGAGGACAATCCCCAGCGGCAATGCAACACACCAAGTAGTCTTCATGATGAATTAGTTGAATGTGGACAGTTAAGTGGCTCTGTAAACTTTAAAAAAATCAATTTCTCTTCCCATAAGAAGTTGAAAAAATACCTTAGATTAAGTAAGTTTATCAAGCGTACCCAGTCAATTGTTAGAAAGAGTTCTTTAAAAAATGTAGTTCAATTAGAGAAAGACAATAAAAACCTGGTTGAAGAGTTAGATAAATATCATAGGGATCTAGAATATTATAAAATCTTGTATGATGTAGAAACAAATGAATTAAAGGAGAAGATAGACTCTTTAAGTCATATGTTAAATGATGTCAACCAGAAATATTCTGCTGCTCAATTGCAAATTAACGAGCATATACAAGAGGCAGATTACTTGATTAAGTTGAGCAATGAAAATATGGATCGCTTTGAGTCGCTGACCAATAAATATGTATGTCAGTGTTCAAAAAGTGACAATGAGCAACCGTCGCCCCATAAGTTTGACTGCACTGACATACATAGTGTTAAACCCGTGACAACAATTTCAACTAGTAAAACTAAACACCTTTCCGAGCAGGAAATTATTGTGTTGTCAGATAATATTGGTCAGGGTTTTGGTGCTATGCTCAACAATTTAGGGCTTAAAGTCACTAATATTTGCACTCCTAACAGTTCATTTAATTATATCATCAAATCACTTGATCATTTCAGGTTTAATAAGAATAATATTGTAATTATACTATTTGGAGATAGTTTAAATATAAAAAATAAGGATATTGATGTAGGATTTCATAAAATGTTGGAAATTAGTAGTAAGACTAAATGTAAATTTATGTTGTGTACTTTGCCATACCTACCTGGTTTGACACAAGAACAAAATAGATTAATTCATAATATGAATTTAAAATTGTATAACATAACAAATCATCATCGTGATGCATTCATTTACTTTGACATTAACTTATGTATTAAATCTTTTACTTTGACAAAGAATACAGTGTATCTGCCATCTAGATATAAGCGAGAACTTGCTATGTTAATAGCATATAATATTAATCAGTCTGGTACATGTTCGGTATCAGACCATCGATCTACTATAATTTTATGTAGTAGTAATTATATACATCAACCTAGGTTAAGTGTTGACAGACAATCTAGCCCTAAGCTAGATTTAAACTAGTTTATAAGACAACAGCTAAGCAGTCTTTTTCCATTGTGCATCAAAATATTCAAGGCTTGGCTAGCAAATTGTTAGAAATAGAATTGTTTCTGAATGATAACAATATTAAAATATTTTGTGTAACAGAACATTGGCTTAAACAATGTCAGTCGTTAGTAAATATTGAAAATTACAAATTAAAAAGTATATACTTTAGGACACAGGCTATTCACGGAGGTTCTGTTATTTTTGTACATGATAGTGTAAAATGTAAAGAACGAACTGACATTGTTAGTCTTTCTGTAGAACGGACCATTGAACTGTCCTGTGTGGAGCTGGAGCGTTATATTATTGTTTGCGTTTATAGACCCCCTTCCAGTGACTATAATATGTTTGAGACAGTCATGGAAGAAATATTAAAGCGTTTAAGTAGGAGTAAAAAAAAAGTTATAGTATGTGGTGATTTTAATATTGATATACTTTTACAAACACAAACGGCAACACGAATTGTTAATTTGTTTCAGTCATTTAATCTGTATAAACTTTTTAATGAACCCACACGAATTACACCTACTTCTGCAACCTGTATTGATAATATATACTGCGACTGCAACTGTTTAGAGAAAAATATTCTCAATACACTCACTTCGGATCACTGTGGCCAGAAAGTAGTTTTTGAATGGGATTGTTTACCTGAATTTAAAAGAATTAATGTTAGGCCTATAACTAAAAAAGGCATTAATAAATTTAGAGATAATATTAATAAAAACCTGCCCGTACTGAATGATCAATCTTGTCATAATAATCCTTGTGAAATGTTTAAAAATCTTTTTAATTTAGTGCATAATGAATTTGAAAAAATATTTAAAGTTAAATCTTTAAATATTACCAAGGATTTACCATTTAGTAAATGGGCGACACCTAGCATACATAGGTGTAGGATCGTTCTTTATGAGTTATATGGTATGAAGCAATATAATAAAGACCCATCTTTTCTTAGTTATGTTAGAAATTACTCAAAAACTTTTAAAATTGTTTGTTTTACTGCGAAGCGTTTGTATATCAGAGATAAAATACGCGACTCCGATAATAAAGTTAAAACAGTTTGGTCTATTATTAATGGTGAAATGGGTAAAAGCAAATCAAGTAATACCATAAAACTTGTTAATAATGGCATGGTTATTGACAAAAATGCTGATGTTGCGCTTGCATTTGAAGATTTCTTTAGTAGTGTCCCTGCTAGCATTACTAATAATTTAAATTCGTCTTCAGCACTTGCAGAGACCTTTTTTGAGGGACCATGTTGCGGCGTGCAGCACATTATTTGAATTGCGACACGTAACTGCTAATGATATTGTTACAGCCTTTAAGACACTAAATTTAAAAAATACTTGTGATCTTTGGGGAATGTCCGTAAATTTAGTAAATAATATAATAGAAAATATTGCGAACAATTTAGCTTTTATATTTAATAAGTGTTGTGACTATGGTACATTTCCTAATTTATTAAAGCTTAGTAAAGTTATACCTCTATTTAAGAAAGGCGATCAAGAAGACTGTAACAACTATAGACCTATCTCGATTTTACCAACATTAAGTAAGGTATTCGAAAAGTTAATATTAAACCAATTGACTAGTCACTTTGCATCTAATAATTTGCTGCACACCAAACAGTTTGGTTTCACAAAGGGGCGCTCAACCACAGATGCTGGAGTTGCACTACTAACACATATATATAAGGCATGGGAAAACTCAAAAAATGCTTTGGGGATATTTTGTGACCTCTCCAAGGCATTTGACTGCGTTGAACATTGTACTTTATTGCGTAAACTTAATCACTATGGGATTAAAGGACAAGCTCAGAACCTCATAGCCTCATACCTGCATGATAGGATACAAACTGTAGTTGTTAATGGAGAACGTTCTAGCGGTGCGTCAATTAACATTGGTGTTCCACAGGGATCTATTTTAGGACCCTTCTTGTTCTTGGTATATATCAATGATCTACCTTATTATTTACAGGATAGGTGTGAAATAGTTCTGTTTGCAGATGATACCTCATTAATTTTTAATGTGGATAGGCATGACCCAAATGTTGACGAAGTGAACAGTGCTCTTTTACACATATCCGACTGGTTTACTGCTAATAATTTATTATTAAATGCCAAAAAAACAACTTGTGTTGAATTTTTACTACCAAACGTTAAAAAGTTAAGCAGAAATATTACCTTGAACGGGGAGGTATTACACCCTACAGAATCGACTGTATTTCTTGGGTTAACATTGGACGAGAAACTACAGTGGGGAGCCCATGTCAACACCGCTGCAGGTAAGCTCAGTTCAGCAGCATATGCAGTCCGAAAGGTAAGGCATCTCACCGATGAAGATACAGCTAGATTGGTTTATTTCAGCTACTTTCATAGTATTATGTCCTATGGAATTCTACTATGGGGCAGGGCAGCAGATATAGAAACTATATTTATCTTACAGAAAAGAGCCATTCGTTCTATATATAATTTACGTGCTCGGGACTCACTAAGAGATCTCTTTAAGAATACTGGTATCCTTACTGTACCATCACAGTATATATTTAATAATATTTTGCATGTACACAAAAACGCCGACTTACACACAAGAGTAGGAGATAGACACTGTTATGGCACAAGGAACAGAAATAGAATTGAAATGCCATTTTTCCGATTAGCTAAAGTTAAAAATTCATTTATGGGTCAAGGTATACGCTTTTACAATAGAATTCCTCATAATATTAAAGAGTTTAGTAGTTCTAAATTTAAAACTTATATAAAAAATGTACTAGTTCAGAGAGCGTACTACAGTATTCAGGAATATATGGACGATAAAAACCCATGGAGGGTTGTCGCGTAAAAACCACAGGACAGTTCTTTGGCATGTCATTATAATATATGATGTTACACAATATGTATTTTGTAAAATTGTAAAACTGACATGATTTAAAAGAGCAACTATGGAGTTTCTTGCCGGTTCTTCTCCGTAGATACTGCCTTCCGAATCGGTGGTAAATTTTAAAATATGTAATGACGTTTCAAAAGTGCTTCTATAAGAAGTCTAATTGAATAAATAAATGTTTGAGTTTGAGTTTGAAAAATCCTGAATATACAAACCAGTGTGGTCACCCACAGAAAGAGACAAAAAACAACACTGACGTCATTCAAGGTTATATTTTCTTGTGACAAGTTAATGGTCATAGTGCAATCTCCAGTGTATTAGATATAAGCTTCTTGACTTTTTTAATCCCTCCTCCGTTGTCACATTTGTCAGATGTCTAAAATGTCAATCAAAGACATTGACAATTGACATGTAAGTGTAGGTATCTATGTACCTATATTTCATATTTGATTATTTGGTGAAAATAGAAAACTAAAGAAAGGAAATTGTTTTTATTTACCTTTGCCTACTAGTATTTCATTCGATAAAGTAATTTATTATACCTGTTTAGTTTTAACATTCCCAGTTACATATTTTTAAACTTTATTATTATCATTGAATGTACATTAAAATCTTACAAAACTTTTGAAGAAGTTGATTCTACTTAAAGTTAAAATACTTCAAACGAAATTGGAAAACTTCAGTGCTATACAGTGATATACCAAAACTAGACAATGACCAATGGAAATATCTGCTTAGATGAACACAGAGTTACCTCGGTAAGTGAGGAAAATATTTGGAAAATATTGTTTCAAATAATTAACTATTACATTAGTAAACTTTTAATAATAAACTTTCAGATTGATCCAACTGCGTATTACATCTCCGAATTTATATCTGAAGAGGAAGAAAAGAATATAATTAACAACATATACGCAACACCTAAACCAAAATGGACTCAATTGTCTAACCGTAGGCTACAGAACTGGGGTGGAATCCCTCACAACAAGGGCATGATAGCTGAAACAATACCTCCTTGGCTCGATCAGTATTTAGAAAGGATACATAGTTTAAATTTAATGGGGGGAAACAAACCAAACCATGTTTTAGTCAATGAATATACTCCAGGACAAGGCATCCTACCTCATCTAGATGGTTCCCTATTCTACCCAACAATAACTACCATTTCTATAGCCTCTCATATAGTTTTAAATTTTTATGAACCGTTAACAGACAACAAATCTATGCAGCCAGTGTTTTCTTTTTTATTAGAACCAAGGAGTTTGCTAGTGTTACAAGATAAATTATTTAAACACTACCTGCATGGTATAGATGAAGTTAAGCAGGATATAATTGATGATACTATTTTAAATTTAAATATGTGTTCAAATAAAATATATAGTAAAGGTTCTGTAGTTGATCGGCAAACAAGAATATCGTTAACTATTAGACATGTCCCTAAAACAACAAAGTTTAAATTGAATATTGGAAAGAGATAGAACTCAATTAAAATTAATTTAAATATTATTGTTATTAACTAGTTGCTGTTTATTGGCTGTGTACAAATTTTGATTAAAATTTATATATTTTTACAGAAAGGTGTTTTAATTTTCCTACTGGTTTAATGTTGTTGTGGGTTTAATATGTTTAATAGGTACATTTATTTATTAATAGTAAGTAGTAATATTATTAATTAATAGGTACAAAGTTTAACATTTTCCTATTTTCATGAAAATACCAGTTTTTTGTTCTTAGAGTAATAATTTGTAATTGAAAATGATAATAATGTATTACACTAACTTAACTTAGAACTGCATAATAGAAAATTTAAAGAAGTATTTACCTAAAATACCCACATAAATTCTACATTTAAACATATCAACACAATCTAGTTGGCTCACATTTTCATATTATTTTCAATTCTATTAAATTTTAAGATGGCATTTACAAAATTATTTTCGAGTGGTAAATATTTTTATTTGGAGAGAAATTTTAGCAAGATATTATCTAGGAGTTGCAGTGCAAAAGCAGAAGCCTGTGATAAAAATGAGGAAGGTAAACAAAATCCAGCATCAAGTGATTCTCCTTCAGGAATTGGGAAGAAGGTAAATAATACAATTAAAATCTATATTGGAATTATGATTAACTTTGAAAATTGTGTTATTATGAAAAATCTAGGAGTAAAGAATATGTCTGAAAAACTGTAACTTTAAGTTCATACTAATTTATTATTTGTGTTATTAAATATTCTGAATCACACTTTTACAAAACTTTTTTGCAGAAACTTAAGTAGGTATATTATATGCGTACCTAATAGTAGAATATAATATTGATAATCATAATTCATAATTCATTCAAAATGACTAGGTACATTATTTATTAATTCTTTGTTTTGTGCTTTTTTTTACTTCCTAGTTGAATTAATTTTAATCTAAAACAAAAATAACCCATAATCCTATAATTTCAGAATGGTTTAGTGCTGGGTGTGTATGAAGATGGAGACCAGTTCAAGTTGACTTCCGCAGCAGAAGAGGTCAACCAGAAGAGTGGCGGCAAGATATGCAAATATCTTAATGAGTTAGTAAAACTTTATACATAATAAAAAATAAATGTGTTTCTTAAAGAAGTTACAAAAGTTTGGATAAATTACATAAATATTTATATGGGACTTTGATTATCTGATACTTGGTTTTGTATGCTCCATCTACAGCCAAATGTTCATCAAAATCGATTCAGCCGTTTCAGATATTAGCTGTGATACCTATACAGAAAGACAGTTATAGAAAAAAAAATATTTTTAAAGTTTGTAACTTGTATACCTACACATTATATACGTATAATATGTATATGCACATAATGATAGGTACCTAACGCAAAAAATATGGTTTGATTGGAATGAAATTGCTCAAAATACGAGACGTAATATTATATACAGTTAAATTGAGAAAACTTTTTTAAATCTTTAAATGTTGTTTCCAGGTTATCATGCGAGATGAAGCTTGGCAAAGCGTTTGTAGTGACGGATATTGTACCAGAAGTGAGCTGTGTAGCGCTCGCCTGTCTCGGGAAGAAGGCTCCTGGGTACAATCTATTGGAGGAAATTGATGAAACTAAGGTGAAATACTTTATTTGAGTTATGAACTAATGAAAAAATATGTAAATAGAAAATCGTTAATTAACACAAAAAATAGCTTTTAAAGTAATTTATTTTAAAAATAAACTTATCATACCTATGTCTGCACGGTGCAGACCGGAGTTCTATATAATCTTCTAATATAATTTTATTAATTATTCTAAAGAAAACTTAAACACCATCACTCCAACATTCCGTTTCCGTGCAAAATGGCAAAATTCTGCCCACACGTGTATGAGTAGGCAGAGATTTCTTATGACCAATACAGTATATTTTGAACCTTATTGCCAACTGATAAGGTGTTTAATTCAATAAAGTTTATACAACGCTTCTCGGACACTTTTAAATAAGCGATTGCCAGTCTAGTTGTTTATATGAATAATGATAATAATATTTGAATAATGTTTTCTGATTAGAATTTAAATTACAATAAACTTTAATTTGAAACAACTCAAAATGCATGTTGTATTTGCCTGTAATTGAATCTACATCTTACTATGCATGCTAAGTATGTCACATAGTCAAAATATATTATTAATATAAGATGTACATCTGTTGGCAAATCAAATAAATAAATATTACGTCAATGCAAAATAACTAATAAATTGTATAAATTAAAAACTTAAATTATTCAACATAATCATTGAGATAATATTACTACGTATGGAGGAGACACCACGAACAAAATCTGTGCGCCATTTTTTTGCTCTAAGTTTTAAAAATTATTATCTAGTTAGGTACTTACCGATGAAAGTTATTCCTTTGCACTTTTCCGTATTATTTGTATTATTTGTGCAATATCGTAACACACACGAAGGCATATTTGATGCGTTTCACTTTAAAACAAATAAAAAATGAGCGTGCAGTTACGCCATATGGCGTATGTTGAGCGGAACATAAGTGATGTAGGCGGTGTCGTCTCCATATGTATATCTCAATGAACATAATTGAATAATATAGGAGAATGTACGCCTGGGTGTCGGTGCGGGCGTACACGCATTACGGTCACGTGGTATCAATGACGTGTCTGTAGACACAGCAGAACAACCGCGCGCTGCTGCTGAAGCCGCCCATTTAGCTGCTTGGAGGTAAGTACTTAACTACTACTTAAAATATCAATAAAAAGTTGTTCAGATATTTTGTTTTTATTACAAGTTAAAGTGGGATACATAATATGAATTCCAGAAACTAAACAACATGCATGGACTTTTTTATATTAACTAAATAAAAATTGAAAACAAGAAACAGCTTGAAATAGACGAACACGAAGGATTTGAAATAATATCATCTTACGATTATAATATATTAGCTTTTCGCCCGCAGCTTCGCCCTCGTAGTCGCAATTCGCATAGTTCCCGTTCCTTTGGGATTTCCGGCATAAAAACTATCTTATGTGTTAATCCAAGTTACCCTCTATGTGTGTGCCAAATTTAATGAAAATAGGTTCTGAAGTTTTGCGTGAAGGAGTAACAAACAAACATACAAACTTCCGCATTTATAATATTATAATAAAAGATATTTCCCCTATATTTCCAGTTTCCAAGAGTTCAAATCGCTTGAGACCCGCAAACCAGAGGCTAAACTATCTCAATACGGTACAGAGAGCAGTGACGAATGGACGCTGGGGTCAATACTGGGACGGTCCCAGAACTGGGCCAGATTCCTGTCTGACATGCCCGCTAATAGCATGACTCCTATTGGACTTGCGCAAGTAAATGTTATTCTATAGTAAATACTCATTTTTTCTGCAGAAGTTTTTTAGCTATTCGTCTCACATATGGATTATTTAGTAAGAAATACTGGTAATATTAGAAATATATATTTTTTAGCAATGCTATTAATTATGTTTCCTCGCAGTTGACTAGGACCTTGTGAATAAGTTGTACTATTGCAGTGTGACTAGACTAGACTTTTAAGTTCTTCCACATGCTAGTGTTCTAAAAACTTTTCATTTATCATAGGTTTATCGCAAATTGCTATAAATATCGTGTTATTTTGGTCTTAATAGTATTTTTTCTGAAGGTTTAGGTTAGGTTAGGTTCCAATTTTGCCTCCTCCCTCCCTCACTATATCTTAAATAATTTACTCGATTTATTGAGCAAATATTACATTTAGGAAGCGTTAGACGTCCTCTGCCCTCTCGGAGTGCAAGTGACAGTTCGGGAACGGGATTGGATAGAAGCGCAGAAGATGGAGGCATTTCTGGCCGTGGCTAAGGGCTCGTGTGAACAGGCCGTGCTATTGCAGTGTGACTATAGAGCGGGGGGAGATACTCCGCCCGTGCTGTTGGCAGCTAAGGGAGTCACTTTTGACAGGTTTTTATTGATTTTTTTGAAGGAATAAAAAATTGTTTTGTAGAAATTTGTGTTTTGGTGCAATTTTAATATATTTTTTTTTATGTTAATGCATTATTTTAAGTCTCTCTCTATCGGCAAAAATTCTGTATCGATTGAGTTTGTCATTCTTGACATAATGAAAAATTTTCAAGTCATTTTTGAGTTTATTAGAAATGCATTTAATTACTTTTTAGGAATGAATTATAATTAATCAATTCCTCTTTACTTATCTATACTAATATTATAAAGCTGAAGAGTTTATTTGTTTGAACGCGCTAATTTCGGGAACTACTGGTCCGATTAGAAAAATTCTTTCGGCGTTAGATAGCCTATTTATCCAGGAAGGCTTCCTCGATAAATGTCTATAGGCTATATTATATCATCACGCTAAGACCAACAGGAACGCGGGTGAATCCGCGGAGCGCAGCTAGTATGAAACATATTTTTCAAAATATTAATTTTATCTACACCAAATTACATTTACACTTATACAATTTACAGTGGTGGTTTATGCCTCAAGAAAGCTCACGAGATGAAAGAAAACCGCGGCAGTATGGCCGGCGCTGCCGTAGTACTGGCGGCGATACGGGCTATAGCACTCGCTAAGGTTAATAATTAAATGTGTAATATTTGAAATATGGTCTAAGTTTTCAAATATACATAGTTATATTATGCAATGTACAATACTTCTTCCAATCAGTTGTGTCTAGTATCAGACAAAGATCAAATTATGATTAAAAACAAATGCTGAAACTCAGCCTTTTGTATATTATTGTAACAATTTAAATTTTTTGATCTAGTATGTAATGATTGTATAGGATATTGTCTTGTTATTACTATGATAATAAACCGACTTCAAAAAAGGAGAATGTTTCAAACGTACGATGTTCAACTACGTTTAATATTATATAGATAGATCTATTAGATTTCATAGATTATAAATTTTAAGAAACAACAATATTTTTCTAAAATAAAACATAATGATTATCATGTAAAATCAAGTAATTCCTAACTAAACATTATCAGGTGCCGATAAACGTGAGCGCAGTGATACCTCTCTGTGAGAACATGGTCAGCGGTCAGTGCATGAAAGTGGGCGATGTGGTCACTGCCCTTAATGGATTGTCCTTGCAGGTTACAAATTGAATAATATTAATTATTTTTAAACTGTATTATTTGCATACTATATTCTATCTGAACTAATAAAAAAATTTTTGAAGTGAAACTTCTTTAGGCGTAGCAAGTAAAATTTCAAGATAGCGTCATGGCGATACCGTTACGTCATGGAATAAGGCGACGATTTTGATATCTTCGAATCTGCCAAAGAAGTTTCACGTCTGACACGTGTGCTCGGCATACGTTTTTTTTTTAATTTGTCACTAAATAATATTTTTAATTCTATAATATTTTAACTTCAGATAGAAGACACGGACATGGAAGGTCGTCTGATGCTCGCAGACGCGTTAGTGTTGGGGCAAGTGATGCACAAACCCTCGCTTGTTATCGATGTGGCTACACTTACCCGTTAGTTATTATTTGTTCCTTATTTAATAGATATTTACTTATTTATGTTTATTGTATCTAAACTGTATCCATTACGTATAGAATAAAATTTTATTGAGCTATTTTATACCTAGCATTAAATTGGATTAAAAGCACAAAATCGCGGGTTGGATTCCCGCTTTTTAGACGTTTTTTTATTCTTTAAAAGTGTATCAAATGCTTTTTTTGGTTTTATTCTTATTAAAAGTACCTACATTTCTAAGAAATGAACAGAGTAATTCTCATTATTAAAATGCTACATCATTTTTTAAATATTATTTTCGACGATGGAAGTCCACGAAAAATTTAAAGATTTTTTGTTTATTTTCACATTTTAGTTTTTAAAATATATTATTTGGATTCTCGATAGTACATAATGCATATTATATAATACAGGTTGAATGTAATGCACAAAGGCTCTATAGATTGAGCCACAAAAATAGCTTAGAAAAATTATTATTTAATCACAAAATTTTGAATAATATTAATATCCAAGATGGCGTCCTCCTCGCGATGGGAGGCGGTGCGTTCGGTTGTTTCTCCAACAACGAACTCGCGTGGAACGCGCTAAAGGACGCGGGTTCGAATACCGGCGATAGACCGTGGCGGTTACCGTTGTGGGATTATTATCAACGGCAGATACAGAGTATGTATATAATTATTAAATTAAAAAATGTTTAGTCCTAACATTTTTTTGCCTGTGCCCTCAGTCCTGGCTTCCACTGGGTTGATTGAAATATAAAGCTTATGTATAAATTTTGTATGCATTAAAATGCTCTTTGTAAGTAGCAGCTATTACTATTAAAAACTTCACTACAGACGATCCAGCTGTAGACTTACGCAACAGAGGCTCCGGAACTGCCACTCCATGTATCGGCGCTGCGTTTTTAAAGGTATCTGCTTATTTATATAATATTACCTGGTAATTTTGTTTTATTTTAGATGCGCTAGCTACATTTTGTATATTTATAGTGTGTGTTATTAGGTAGTTTGGTTTTATTCTTATAGAAAAGCATTATAAAAGCAATCTGTTTGATGAACTAAAGGTTGCCTTTCTTGCATACGAAACGTTTTTGAGTTCTAGTGTGAATATAATTTTGTAAATGTATTATCATTCGTTCAAAATTCTATAGGTAAAAAGTTTTACTCGTTCATCACTAGATGGCGCTTTGAGATTGCTATAAGTAAAGATCTGTCATTTAGTTTTTAAAAACTACTTCAGATGAACATGGTGCTATAAGGTAATACAGTGACAACTACTACTTATATAAACCATAGAAATAATATTTAAAGCAGTCTTAAAAACCATACTAATACTAATTTCCAGAACTTCATATGCTGCGACTGGCTACACATGGACATAACCGGAGTGGGCAAGTTGTCGCACGCGCCGGCGCCATCTTACTTACACCCTTATCGTATGACAGGTATTATATTTCTACAGCTATATGAAAACTTTTCAATATAATTAAGTACTTATGTACACATACGATACTAGATAACTATATTTTCAATTAAAATCAGTTCAGCTGTTCATTAGATAAGTTCAGAAAAACAGAAATACAAAAATCTTGTTGAAATTGTTCAAATTCGTTTATTCAATCAAATTGTGTTCATCATCTAACTAGCTGTGCTCCGCGGTTTTACTCGTATTTTTTTTGCTCCGTTTCTATTGGTCTTAGCGTGATATCTAGCATACTCGATGAATTGATTACATAAAGGTCGATTCACACATATCAGTGAGCCCACAGTTCCGGCACAGTACCGCATCAGTGATAATTATTCTTTCAAATATTCTCTATGGATGTATTCGCACTTGTCAGTATCAGTGTCGTCTCAGTACCGTCAGTGTCAGTGCCGGCACCGGCCATCACGGACGTGATCGGCGACCACGATATTTTATCACGGATCACTGATGCCGCCATCAAAACAATCGACGTCAACGCTAGTCTGAAGAGAACGTCGTGCACGAAGACCCGCAGAGAACTGTACTGTGCCTGATATGTGTGAATTGATTATTGAAGCACTGACGCACCACTGTAGCACGGATACGGAACTGTAACGGTACTGTGCCGGAACTGTGGGTTCACTGATATGTGTGAATCGACCTTAACAGTGACATTTTTCAAATCGGCCCCGTGGTTCCCGAGATTAGTGCGTTCAAGCAGTCTCAACTTTATTAGTATTGATTACTATTGGCAGTTTAACTACGTTATGAAAATTAACAACGTAATCTTCACTGTAGTGATTATAAATATTTTTCTATCATTTCAGGTCGGCCAACCCGCACGTTGGCTACATTTTTGATGAACGCAGCTCAATCCAAAGAACAATGCAAATAGACCTACTTTTTATATCGTTTTACTATTGTGATTATGTATTTTGTAATAAATTAATATATTTAATTCGTTCTTTTATTTGCAATTATGAAATTTACCAATCAATTATAAATCTTAAATTGATCTTTAATTCTAAGGATGTGAAAATGAAACACCGATGCTTATTGACCTAAAAATGAAGAAACATTTATTTTCAGTATGTCTTTTGTAAAATTTAATAACAGAATGAATCAAATGTGGTAATTCAATAACAGCTGAGTTGTTCACAGTCGATAGAATTACTTCACCAACAATAGAAATATAATATTTATCAAGTCATTTACAGATACAATTAAATGTAGTATCGATAAATCTAATTTATTCGTACAGAGTTAGAATGAAACGTTGAGACGAAGCGCGGTCGGCCGGAGTCACACATCGCAACAAAACCAAACTCCAAATAAATCAAACCAACATAAAAAAACAATAGATTATATTATAATTTCATTAAAGTACATGGGATTAAAACAATAATTCTAGTTCCACTATTTATTCATCGCTAATTTAAAAATTACATCAGATAAGTTACACATAGATAATTAAATTAAATAATCACAATTATTTATATTCTAAGAATAATAGTATTAAATAATGCAAGAGTAAAGTACAATGTTTACGTTACATTAAGTTTACTGTGTGAAATGAATAGTGAAACTAGTGTTATAGTAGATTACATCACGGGAAATGTAGTGACACATGTATTAGATACATTACATCTTTAACCGCTAATAATAATTTATAACAAGTTACACGATTTAAGAAACGGTTGGACTCAACACAATGAATAAATAGAAAAATGAAAAACGTTATAGCCGAAGGCGAGCAGGTATTGGTTGACAATTCCGAGAATCCGCCGCCCCGCGCCCGCACGGTACATTTTTTTGGGATTTTTTCAAATTTTTTATCTCACGTACTTTATAAATATCTCATACTTGAAAAAAAATTACATTAAAATGTATCGGAAAGGTGCGGACGCTCGCACCGCACACACTAGGCGCGACGCAACACAGAGCACGCACACACACACGCCGCTCGAGCGACCCTTACAATAGTTACATTAACGGAATACTTTAAGTCTAAGGACGAGTGGCGGGGCCCTCGCCGCTATACAATTATACCATTAAACTGAAACGATGACAATATTTAATTTATCGCAAACACTAGAGAAATGCAGGTCCAATACGATGGTAATATTGTGTGTCATGAAACAAAATGTATATTTAAATTCTTTTACACACACACTAGCCGGCGGCTCACTTCGACGTCATCATGGTGACGAATTCTGCAAACAAACAAAAAGAGCGCATTAGTGGGGGTTTAACGTCGCCCGAACACCACACATCACACGACCCCTCTAAGAGATACGGAAACAACACAGATATAGTAACCGACAGAGAGAGAGATGCACTAGAACAACCTGTTAGAACGCTAAGTAGCGGAAACGCAAGCTTCGATCTCGCCGCACTACTAGGGGACGCGAAATACCACCCGAGCGCTCCCCCCCCCTCCCTTCCCCCCGCTACCCGCTACAGTAACGCTACTCGTCCATGCACTACGCCTACGCCTGTCGCTCGCGTCCCGTGACGTCACGCGACATGTTTGCTGCTCGTTCGGTGCGAGGGGTCGAGGTGGTATTTCTTCGAGACAGAAAGGTTAGACATGCAGCGGGGGGCCGCGCGGAACGGGGTTGCGGGCGGCCCCCGGGACACAACACCGACCCACACGACACGGGACAGCTACCAGTGTTGCCAACTGGGCGGGGCGTTACGGGGAGGTACATCGAGGGGGATGCCAGAGAGAAAAAAGTAAAAAAATATATCGAAAATATTATAAAGGATCCGTCAAAATCGAAGGCGAAAAAACTACCGAGTCCGCCGCGGGGGGCGGACCGTGACATAGGTGACAGACAGTGAGTGCTACGATAGATAGAAACATGTACGTAGGTGGCAACACTGCAGAATGTAGGAACAGTTAATAACGAGCAGCAAACCATTGAATGCACTGTGTACCTAGAGGCGACGGACGTAGGCCTTGCGCACTAAATATATCGAGATCACAGCGTGTCCTTATGTTAGTTACTAAGCTAGCTAGCGGCCCCCGTCGCCGCGCGCGAATATCATTTGCGCGAGCGCATGGAAGTCTGCAAACAGACAAATCTCTGTCGGTCGCCGCTACCAGTGTGCTCGATTTAAAACAATACATTTTTAAAACACAAATAAGTATGGCTAAAAACAATCACAATTTGCTATTTTAAATACGTTTTTGGAAGTTGAGAGATTTGAGACTAATAACATATGCAATAACTTTCGCCAGTATTAGGGGCTTTTAGTTGCTAGAGGGTGAATTGCAATAATTTGTTAAAAGAGCAGTGTATAAAGCATGCATATGTTACAACTCATATTTTTTTAAACTTCAAACCATGAATTCTCAAAGTAAGATTTATTGTTATGATCACAAATTAAAACATAATTTATTTGAAGAATAAATCCCCAGTCTTGCTAAATTTCATACAAGTTGATATTATGCTCATATACTAATAGATGATTATGGTCCTATCAATAATTATTATTAATAGAAATGTCTTAAAAAGCAATAAGAATACTTGTAACGATAAATAATACCATTATATTTAGAATCACGTGCCATTCGCTAACAAGAGATGCGTGGGCGGCGCTCATATTTGTTGATACACAATATAGAATAAAATAATAAACTATGATCCATTAAAAACTTGACAGAAATAATTTAAAATCATAGAGCTATTTATTCTGTCTGCATATTTAGAACAGAGCATACCAACATTGATATTATAGCCTACTATATATTGTATCTGTCAATACAAAAAAATCAATGTTATAGGTATATGATTCATAAAATTTTCATTCAAACATCATTTCTATATCTAGTACTCATTTTATTACTCAATACTTTACGCTACCAAGAACTACATACAACAACAATAAATAATCTTCCCTACATTCGACTCTTTCGCAATCTGTCTCTTTTCCTATTTCGAACGCAGTATCAGTAGCCACGCTTCAGTCATCCCTGCCATAAATTCACCCCCTAGTAAACGCGCTTTATGATATACCACAGTAAACCCTTGCTCCTAAACATCCCTCATCCAGTATCCCTACATAATCATTCTTTAAACCTAAACCCCCACGACCTTAAATTGTAATATTGACATGATTTTAAAAGAGCAACTATGGAGTGTCTTGCCAGTTCATCTCCATAGATACTGTTTTCCGAATCGGTGGTAAATGTTAAAGATATGAAATGACGATTCAAAAGTGCTTTTATAAGGCGTTTAATTGAATAAATAAATGTTTGAGTTTGACCCACTCAAGTACCCCATATCTCACCTTCATAATTGACCTGTCCGTCGCCATCAATGTCCGCTTCACGGATCATCTCATCAACCTCCTCATCTGTGAGCTTCTCCCCGAGGTTCGTCATCACGTGGCGCAGCTCGGCCGCCGATATGAACCCGTTGCCGTCCTTGTCGAACACGCGGAACGCCTCGCGGATCTCCTCCTCGCTGTCCGTGTCCTTCATCTTCCTGGCCATCATGGTCAGGAACTCGGGGAAGTCTATCGTGCCGTTGCCTGGAATATGCGATAAATACAAGAATTAGCTTCGTATGTATGTGTGATGATATCTTCTGAAAGTTTTGTACACACTGAGATTGTAAGACAGATATAACGTTTATAAATTTCTGGCTAATTTGATGCCATGGAACAGAGTTGAAGACTACTAAATCTAAATCTAAAGTAGTTTTTCTTGGTGAAAGAATTTGAAATTAGGTTCAGCAGTTTATAAGTTTACTCATAGCACAAAAGAAAATCAAATCATTGAAAATTGCAGTTTCTCTTTTTAATACGATATGTAAGTTGGATTTTTTATTCATTCTGAAATATTTAAAACCTTGAGTAAATACTTGATAACCTTCAAAACGGTAGAGAAAGTAAAAATTTACATAATTATTATATTGTTACAAAATTCAAATAAACGTACGATAGCTAATTATTCACGCTGCCAACAAGTCTATACGAAGCCGTCTTTTTGATCTACGCATATAAGTAGTAAATAATCCGGTTTATTTATAATTAAATATGATAATAAGGTCAAATACACATACTCCCAACTAAGTAGGTCCACTTTAACGACCATAACAGAGGAGATCACTCAACACATGAATAAATCAGAAAAACCAGTTAAATATTAATAAATTTACATGTAAATTTAAATGAGTGCTTTTATCGAATTGCTATCGCTCATTGTTACATTAATTAATAATTAACATACTTTAGCATTAGCACTAAACATAGTATAATTATTGCTTTGAAATGGGAACATTTATTTAATCGCTTTTTAACGTATTCGTTGCAAACATCAGCAACGGACGTAGATATCGCCACGAAACCTATTTTATTGGTAAAATTATACATAGTGCGATAAATGCTATTTTAAGGTATTTAAAAGGTCTATTAGTATAGGTATTACTACTTCGAGAAATGACGCTTTCTCTGGTACAATCTAGTACTTTTAAAATTAATGAATCCGATCAAGAGCAGCCAGTGTTTACGTATTAGCTCTTTGCTCATAGCTATTTAAAGTGTATGAGAGAATCAAATGTAATTATGCCTTAGCGTATGCGATTAAAATGTTTATGAAAATGCCATTTATTTTAATAATAACTTGCAGACACAAACAATGTGAAGTAATATAAACAAAGTGATTATTTAAAGTGAGATAAAGATGTCATTAAACAAAAGATACCGATACAAATGAATACTAAAACAAACCACATCCCATTTCGATTTGATGATTCGTTTCTACATCCCAAACTGATTCTATATTACAGTCGCCAAGGACAAAAAACAATGGCAAATATTAAGACATTAAACAAGACATGTATTTGGATGCAAATCACGTGCATCCAATGCACACAGGGGCCGTGAATCTGGAAGACATTGATTGATTTGAGTTAACAAACATGTTATTATATGCGCTTGTCTAAACCTATGTAATAGGTATAGCATATTGGGTGAACAGCAGTGGATTGCAAAAAGCAACGAAAAAGTAAATAGGGGATTTTTAATCAACTTTGAAATTAAGAAATTCCATTTTGTTTCAATAAATTCGACAGTACCTACGCAGTTAAATAAAATGCAAAAGCTTTTTTATCTTGTAATTTTAATTACCAACCCAAATTGTGCTAGGCAACCAGTTTTAAAAGCATGACTAATGCATCCAAATATACTTGAGCAAACGATAGAACAATATCATTATATTTTTTCGTATCGCACTCCGCAATTATTCCACCCACAGCTCGTATCTCAAGTCAAAATGTCAATTCGACTCATTTGGCCGAAATATCTAGCAAAACAAACGCCGTCAATCCAGAGTCAGTGAACCAACGATCGGAATCGCAAATATAAACACAAAATGAATGAACTCGTATATAGTTTACTAGCTGCTCCGCGCGGTTTCACCCTCGTGGCTCCACTCCTGTTGGTCGTAGCGTGATGATATATAGCCTATAACCTTCCTCGATAAATGGGCTATCTAACACCGAAAGAATTTTTCAAATCGGACCAGTAGTTCCCGAGATTAGCGCGATCAAACAAACAAACAAACTCTTCAGCTTTATAATATTAGTATAGATGAGCATCACCGATCAATCCGTGCATCTGAATATTCGTATCATTACGCTACGCCATGGCGCCGAAACCTTGATCCTAATAAAGAGCCGCTGTAAACAACGTGTTCTCTATAAATGCATTATTCACGGAAAACTGTAACGAATAAAATTTTCCGCTTGACACGGTTTCAGGTGTATTGCCTATTGGCATAGCATATACAATCTGCTTCAATGTTGTTCAGAGCACTTATAGGATTCACAACATTCCGGCAATAACGTCCAACTACTTCCTACATCAAAGTTTACGTCGATGTGTGCTCCATCAATTCTGGCAATAGCATTTTTCCGCGGCGTTCTCTACAATCGAATTAATCCAACCAGCCTATGAATAGTGCCTAAACGCATCGATAATCGCACATCAAACGTCGTAAAAATAAGTGTAAGTTAAGTTTGGCGACGCTAATTCTGTGGCTAACCTTTCGGAGGCGTTGCTTGCTATAATTAGCCGGCACGTGAGCAGAAGTTTCGAGAATGCACACCGGTTCCTGCCGCTGCTGGGACGCATCTGGCCGATTGGCGACACTGCCCCCGTTAAACGTCTTCCTTATGTTCTACCGAGAAGTGCTACATCGCGGTTGAGCTGCTATAGCCAAATAATTCCATGGGAACATGTGATTCATAAAACCTATTAAGCTATCCAATATATGGGCTAAAAGCTATGGTGATACAGTGTTGTTTAAAAACAAGTCGTAATAGGAAAACGCGCAAGTTTATAAATAACAGCAGGAAACGTTTCACGATATACAAAGAGACAGAAATTTGTCGGTTTATGTCTCAAAACTCAAACAGGCGCCAATTACGTGCGACAAAGACGAATGTTTAGCAAACACGACATCCCTAGCCTCTTTATAGATACGAGTAAAGATTTAACAGTCGTTTCGTATGCCGTGTGCGTAGCGACTGTTCACGAACAAAAGCCTCCGCTCGCCTTGAACTCGACCACACCTACATCTCGACATTTCTCTCCATATTTGATAGAACCTGAAATCTTCAATTCCGCGTCCAACACATTTATGATTTCGAGGTTAAGTTGATGGTTATTTATTGATATGATTCGTAACATTCATTATTGGAATATTCGCAACCAGAAATATTGTAATTAGAACGGTTTGAGGTCAACCAGCAGTTTACAATTTATGATCTCCAGAGCTTGTAACTCTAGAGTCTAGACAAAACCTCATGAAACCAAACACGTTAGTAATCTCAGCCTCAACGATCATACGATCCAACATAGCAAAACCGCAGCCACATATCGTTACTTCAGAAACATAATACCCAGAACATACAATGCTTGTTAAACTACTCGCGGTTAAGAAAAACTAACAAACCCAACTCGGCAGTACGCAAACAAAAGAATTGACTCATTTATAAACAAAATCGGTACAATGGAGTCGATTATGGCGAATCGAGTAATCAAACCGACAATCTACAGCCAATTGAGTAAACATTACATTTCGGCTTAGTCTAAATTTGATACAGATGTAACAATAATGTTTATCATAGCCTTAATCTCCATTACCATTTACACCGAGACGAGCGATTCCATGCTACCTTATAATTGAGGCAATATTCGAGCGTGTATCAAGTAAACAATGTGCTATAATTAATGCAAAAACAAGGTGTATGACTAACCATGTGATAGATGAGATGTCCCTGTTAAACGTTTTGCGTCAGTCTGCTTTAGCCGTAAACACACACATCATGGTGTATTATATCAGTGGCGTGACAGTTTGTGCCTAACGATGCGAATTCAGATGAGATCATCTAGAATGCCCAAATTGGAACACAATTTTTTTTATGGCAATGGTTGAGCAAAAAACAGGTTTCAAATAGCAACAATGCGCGATATGGCAAAATTAAACCGAATACTGTTTGTCTGTCTGAAAATACGAATAATTAAACTTCGATAAACGCGATAAGAGGGTGATAAGATACGTTCAGATTATGCGGCGGGTAAACTCCATTCGCTAGTAATTTAAGGCGCTTTATCGCAATTTTAATATGTGAAATTAATAATGACAAGTACCAAGTACGTTTCGTGCAACACGTAGTAGGTACTTAATAGATATCTGCATTAAATAATTACATATCTATTGGCCTTGGTACAGAGATAGTATACGATAACAATGCGGCGATCGAAGACGAAGGGTGACAAATCAACATCGAGCTATGCTGCGCTGTACTGCGCTGTGCTGTGCTGTGTTTCTTAAGCTACGTTTTTTTAACAATTAAACGATGCTGCGCTGTATTGCGCTGTGCTGTGCTGTGTTTCACATCGGCACAGCACTGCCTCACACCATACGTGAAAAATACGGAGAATTTAATTGAAGAATTGAATTAAGACACAGCGCAGCATGGCAGAGCTCCATAAAAACATAGCACAGTTCGGCACAGCGCGGCTCAGCACGGCGGGTAGCGCGCCTCGCTCGAGACTGCTGCGTTTTTAAACAGAGCGTAGCCTCACACAGCGCAGCATAGCATGGTTTGTTTGTATCCTCATTAAAATATTAAACGAGCGAGTTGACCAAACACAGCACAGCGCAGTACAGCGCAGCATAGCTCGATGTTGATTTGTCACCCGAAGCCTTAGCGAGCGAGGACGCGTGACTCAAAATGACGTCACTGCCGGAGGTTTTTGCGACGCTTCCAACGGCCGCATACTTAGCAAAGTGCGTAATTTATCAGCTCGCACTTGTTTGTAATCACTAAGCTATGTTACTTATAGCGTTTAAACAGATCTACCTATTATTAAATATTTGAGTTTGAAACGATACGAGAAAACCGGCAGTAGGGCAGAGCTAAGTGAATTCAAGATAGCCAGCGCTATATTTAGAGAAGCAATAAAGCATTAATATTCCTGAAAGCAACACAGCGATCAGTAAACAATCCGAAAAAATGTAAATAAATTAGAGCGCCGCCGATCTTGCTTTTGTCACAACGCCAGCGCGTCGAGTAAAGAGTAAATACGTTGTTTGCAGTCACTGTAGGGCTGCCAGAACACGTGTATACAAATCTAGGCTAAGACACTTTTATCATTCAACAATAATTTCTGGTATCGATAAAGAAATTAAATATCTATTTGAAGAAGTTACTTTTTAAACCCTACTCGTCTAAGATGCTGCTTTTTCACCATTCCTTCAATTACCAGCATTGTATTTTACTCCTCTATAAGTCTATACATAACAATTAATTTATACACACATTATTAAAACAGGATGATAAAAAGCGAATCAGCTAGACGCAAACCCTAAGAAAATGTAGCCGGTTGGTGCGGTGGGCACACGCGCGGCTATCGCGACAGGCCCGCTGGCCGCACGCCAACCCAATTGATCCATTGAAATGTTACATTTTTTAGCCCTAACCTTGCATTTTTTAGAGGACGCAATTTTGTTTTTTTGATGTGTAGGGGGTCAGTGTGAAGCTAAAACCAAGTTTGTGGGGTCGCCACCCTTGTCCCACGGCCGCCATCTTGAAAATAGCGGTTGAAATGGTTTTTACGATATATCTCTTAAACTATTTAACTGATAAAAAAATATCGTTAACATTATTTGTTGCAAATTAAATTCTCTACAACTTTGGTGTAGTAACTTTTAGTCGTAGAACTATAAATAAAAAAGTTATAAGCGAAAATGTTCAGAAATTAGAGCCATTTATATTTTTCAATAAAACTTTTTTTTATCATTTTACGAAGAAATTATATCAGACCATTTTTGTAGATTGTTTTTCGAGGAACAACTTTTATGTACAACATTTTTTCATAACGTCAATAACTAAGGTTTTACAGCGCTCTGAAGTGAGTACTATTTTTCAGTACTCTTAACTATACATATATTGGCTATTGGCTCTTTTCTCATACTCCAGAACAATAGAAGCACACTGCAGAACATTTCAGACCTGCTTTTCGACGTAAAAAAAAGTCGCGCTTCCAGACTCTACCTCCTGGGTGGTGGGGAAAAGATTCAAGAATTAATTATTAGTGATATTGCAAAATTAATTATTAAAAATATTATAATAACAAAAAAAAACCATTACTGATGACAAATTATTATTAGTACACACATAATATAAGTATACTGTATAGTTCAGAGTACTGAAAATTAGTACTCACTTCGGAGCGCTGTAAAACCTTAGCTATTTAATTAATGAAAAAATGTTGTATATAAAAGTTGTTCCTCGAAAAACAATCTACAAAAATGGTCAAATATCATTTCTACGTAAAATTATAAAAAAAAGTTTTATTGAGAAATATAAATATCTCTAATTTCTGAACATTTTCGCTTATAACTTTTTTATTTATAGTTCTACGACAAAAAGTTGCAGGATCAAAGTTGTAGAGTATTTAATTTGCAACAAATAATGTAAACAAATTTTTTTTATCAAATAAATAGTTTAAGAGATATATCGTAAAAACCATATCAACCGCTATTTTCAAGATGGCGGCCGTGGGACAAGGGTGGCGACCCCACAAACTTGGTGATAGCTTCACACTGACCACCCCTACACATCAAAAAAATAAAATTGCGTCCTCTAAAAAATGCAACCCCAAATGTAACTTTTCAATGGACCAAATATGCAAATTCATTTGCAATCCGCGCCCGATGCAGACAACACTCGATTAGATAAGTGCGTTGTCAACACCGCGCTTGGCACTCGCATTTCTGACCAAATGGAGCGCCAGCACACGTTTATGTCAAACTATCGGAACCGGTATTCGCCGTACGCATGAATATCTAGATTATTATCCAAACAACGAGTTTCTGCTCTAAATTATCGAAGACTGGGATCAAAAAATGTTTTCATTATTTAGCAGCGCAACATAAATCAGATACCATGAAGTCTTCAATAAGATGTGGCCAGAATATTTCTGAAAACACAGATAGTATGTGTGATACGGTAATGATTCCTGTGGACGTACATCGATCGCTACGATCAGATGTGATAAACCAGAAATAGAAAGGATCTAAATGTGTCCGTGATTCAGAATCAGAAAGGGCACACGATGAGCGAGCAATTAGGACAACAATGGGTCAGCTATTTGAACGCTCGCGACTCGCTCCTCGGGAGACATCACTGGGTCGATACGATTGGCGCCGTCCCAACTTTTCACCTATAACTTCTTCAATCGATTTTCCTTAAGAGCCCTTTATACTGAAAGTTTAGGCATTTTAGGCACTGAGAC
>CAJQZM010034405.1:0-43865 GCA_907164665.1 Colias nastes
TTTATGTGCATAATTACGTAAATATTAGGGAAGAAAAAGATAGATATGTATTATAATTATTGTATTTTTATCGATACGTGGCGTCTCCACTTTGCCAAGCACTAAGCCTGTCAAACTATTTTCTTTTTCTTCCTAAAACAAAAAGGTAGAGGTTCTATGCTCGTATAATAATAATTTTAATTTATTTTTGCATATTTTGTGTTTTTTAATTTATCGTTTTAAAAATAATTTAGTAGGTATACCTACATACAAGTATTGTAAATTCTGGTTTAAAATAATTATTGAATATATGTATAATACAAATATCAAGCATTATAAATAATTTAGGTACATTAAATAGCCTTCGGCGTCCATAACAAAACTAGATTTCGAAATATAGCACTGATAAAAACGTATTTACTTTTACAAGCTGTATTAATTCGGATTGTTTCTTCTTGTAAATTCATATTTAGGCTACACCATTTTTGTATTATAACGGGTTTTAATCTCCAAATTACCACAAAATCAACTGTGAAAAAAAGCAAACAGAAATATACAGGCCGAATTGATAACCTTCTCCTTTATTTTTCAAGTCGGTTAAATATCAAAAAGTAACAGCCCTATAGCTATACGTCATAATTTCATGGGGGGGGCTTAGTTTCCTAACTGTATGTACGTAGTATATATCTGTCAACTGTGCACTCGGCCACCCGTGAAAAAAAAGAATAATCAGATGTAGTTTGTTTAGAACAAATACCAAAGAATGATTCATACAATCATCTTTCGAAACCTTATTCGTTGAAAATAATCTAATTGGAACCTCTAGAAATTTTAAAAATTCACTCAATAATAGGAAAGTTTAAAACTGTAATCACTGGTAATTGTTTCAACGATTAATCGAGTTCTCTTCGTGACTACGCATTTTATAATTGTTAAGGGTCTTTCATAATTTTGGAGCAATTTAAATTTCGTTTAGTTTGCTTTCACTGACTATTCAAACTTTTTTAAAGTTCTGATGATTCCGTATCCATAAGATGAGTGTATACTGTATAATCTCCAAAATGGTCACATAATAAATTTTTGGTTGTTTATCATTTCATAGAATTTAAAATATATGAAAATTAAAAGTCGTTTTGTAGGTGAATAGATTTGTAAATAATTACATTTAAAAATTATAGTCCGGTTTGAGTCCCACCAGTCATCACACGATTTTCGTAGGAATTGTCGACTGTAAATTGGGTAAAAAATTATTTTATTTCATACCGACTTGATAGGTTTTCTTACCCGTTTAATTATTTTCCAAGAGAACCCTAAATACGTATTTAAATATTCTACAACTTTTAATTGTAACATATCCTATAAAAGAAACTTTAAGAACGTTCAACTGTAATCATGGCACCGTCTTTGCGACAGAATAAGTCTCAACAATATTACATAAAGCTGATTTGTAACATCCTGTATTATTGTGGTTTGGGCAATTGTTGGTACGAAGACAGAAAAAGTACTAAATTACACAAAAAACTATACACAGCCTGGTCTATTTTTGTAAATGTCTTTGGAATCATCATTATTCTGAACGAAGTCTTAGCAAATATGCGAACAGATTTAACACCAAAAGAAAAGAATGATCTTAAGCAATTCACATTTGGACACCCTACAGTAAGCGCAAAGATTGTAATACTGTACATAAAGAGGGAAGAAATAAAGGTGTTCTTCAAGAGAATGTTAGATGATACGAGGAACTCAGTAGAAGATATAGATAAGCACGCTGTTAAGAGAGCACTTTTTTATTGCCTTGTGTTGATCAGCGTATTATCTCTGGCTCTGTTTTTTATTGTAGTTGATGCTGTGAGAGCATATATAGTACAAGGTTAGTTATAACTGATATACGAATTAGCAAAATGCTGACAGGGATCCTGTTGAAAGTAGCAACCTCCAGGGATTTATTAAACTTTATTTTAGTCAATAATCCTGTATTTGAAAAAAAAAATATGCATGATGAACCTGTGATAGATTTGTTGAAAGTAGTTTTTTTTTGAATATTCATCAATTTTTTTGCAGTAGTACCTATACGGTCAATGTAAGTTAACTCCGCCACGTCTGAATGTATATTTTTTTCGCGACGATCTCAAAAACAACTACAACTATTCATAAGAAAAATTTTGTAAATAATTTGGAAAGTTTTAGACAACATGGGTGAAGCTATGGGCGAAAAGGTCTTTATAAAACAGATAGCATATTAATTTTATAACATTACAGGTATACCAATAAGGACAGAAGTGATATTTTACCCAACAGCATCAGACACAGGCATATTTGTGAACATTCTACGCGTGTTCGTGGAAATACATTTCTGGCTGTTCATCATAATAATGACGTCAGTTGACTGTCTGTCCCTCTGCTCTTTAGTCTTCCTTGGCTTTAAGTTCAGAGGCGTCAGGATTTACTTTGAGAAACTTGGAGAAAAATTCAATAAGCCTACATTTGTTAGTGAAGAGTTTGAAAAGGATTTCATAGTCGGTGTTCAGTTACATGAAGACGCTTTGTGGTAATTATTTGTGGTGAATACTGTATGGTTATTTTGAACCGTTAATACGTAAAGTCGCCTCATTCTTACAGACTTTTATAAAAATCTTATTCTATTTGCTCTCATGCTTTTGGGCTAATCAGCCCGATCTCGATTTATTTTCCTTTAATTTATTCTGTCTATTATTTATTTGTTGTTTGTTTATGATATTACATACATATTGCCACTTTCTTGATTAAACGGGCTGCAAATATCTAATTATTTTGTTTTTAGGTGTGCCCGTAACGTTCAAAAATCAATGGGATATATTTATAGTGTACAAATTGTTGAAAGCATTACGCTATTAGTTATATCTCTATTGCGATTAGTTGTGAGTATTATATATATCCTACTAATATTATAAATGCGAAAGTTTGTGAGGATGTGTGTGTGTTTGTTACTCTTTCACGCAAATTCTACTGAACCGATTACAATGAAATTTAGCACACATTAGGTAACTTGGATTAACACATAGGATAGTTTTTATCCCGGAAATACCACGGGAACGGGAACTATGCGGGTTTTCCATTGATAACGCGGACGAAGCCGCGGGCGGAAAGCTAGTTGTAAAATAAAACACTTTTGGTTTTGGCTTTTTCTAGTCATGCGTTTTATTAAGTTTAACTTGAATATTTTGATCTGCCTTCAAAGCTCTTCTTATTGTATTAAATAGTAATAAAACATTATCTAAGTATGTGTGTTTTTATAATGAAACCGCATTAATAAAATTTCATTATATTTAATTTTCAGGGTGCTGGCCATGCTAATCCGACACTGTTTTTTGTTGGAATGACAGCTACCATTTGCCTGGTGATACTGACAGGATCTTATATGATGGACGCTGCTGATGTTACTCACGAGGTTTCTCTTATATTGCTTTTTTGTACCTTGATTGTAACATAAATTTTGGTAAGAAAATGCTCAGTATTTGGACAGAATTTGGTTCATATCAAACACTTTTAATGTTGGCAACAGTTCACGATTACAAAACCGTCGAGATCATAAATTTTACCTAGCATTGGGTTAATTCTATTTTGTTGCAACTGTCCACTCTGATAAATTACAAAAAAGAGGAACTCGCTTCCCTTACGATTATCTCACTTTCTTTTTCATACCAAGACAAATATATAATACGCAAGACAAACAAAGACAAATACATCAGTATTATCATCCATGGTCTACACTTTTTTATAAATATTGACCTTCAGGATTACTTATACCTTTTTTATTGTCAATAGGGAAGCGTTTGACCTGGTTTGACCACAATATATATTAATCTGTGTCGCATTCAACTCTTATTTTAAATCCATTTAACGTTATACAACCTACAGGCTTTACAAATACCAACTGCAATTTTCCACTGCGGTTGGGAGAACGTCAAGGTGGGGCCTGGTCTGCGCACCACCATAGTGCTGGCTCTGCAGAGGAGCCAGGATCCCGTGTACCTGACTGCTTTTGGAGTTATCAAGCTTTCGTATGCTAGTTTTATTTCGGTAAGTTTTAAGAATTAAGATGAGATGAGCAATTATTTGACAGATGCAAGGCAATGATATTACAATAAGATATACAGTTAGGCTACCAACTTTATAGAATACATTTATAAACTGAAAAGTCAATTCTGGCTACTTAACGACATTTCAATTTTCAACGTGGTGTTCCCGGAGCACTATTAGGCTACTACTAGTTACTACTACTAGGCTATCTATACGCATATACTTTAAATTATAATAGGAATTATTTGTTATTAGTGATGAATTTCCTTATATTTTGTTTTGTGTAAATGTATTTCAAACAAAAATATACGAACATGTATTGATGTTACTTTTTAGTCTTTATTGTTATTTCTCTATGTTACTGTTAACTTTTTGAGTCGTTATTTTCCGAAATAAACTTAAATCCAAAGGATCAAGTATGGCACTTAAAAGTTCTTAGACAAGTTAGTATATTTGTTAGGGAAGGAAGTCAGCAAATAATTTTAGAAGGAAAATGCAAAAATATGCTAACGATGTATAGACGCAGTTATTTAATGAAAAAAAAAGATTTGATATATTTTATGAAATGGAGTTTATATAAAGTAGAAAAGTTGAATATGTTTCATTCAAAACAGTTTTTTTTATAAATGGTATTTTTTTCTTTACAGATTCTCCGATCGTCGTATTCATTCTTTGCGGTTATGTATTAGTAATTAGGGTTTATTTCGAAAACATTTGATGTACCTACACAATATAATGATATTAATATTGGAAATAAAAAGAAATACAAATAATGCTACTTATCCATACTAATATAATACAACTGAATAGTTTGTTTGTTTAAATTTAAACAGTAGATCTTTGCAAAGTTAGTTCATAAATTAAAAGGATATTTTGCGCTTTCAGTTTTATAACCTATTTATGAAAATTACAGTTTATACTTTTACCTTAATTAAGTTTGTTTTTAATTTCTTCTGGATAGTAATTTCAGTATCTGAATTAAGTCATAAATAAAATTAAAGTCTATAATTATTGATATATTGGAGCGTAAACTACAGGATTTTCCCGTTTGAATGTTTTTAAAAGCGTTGCCTCTGATTTATGTTAACTGCTCTGTGTTTACTCTAATTGTGAAATATGATACGAGTTTTTTCAATTAAAATGTTAGTTATGAGAACACAAGCGAAGTGAATACTGACATCTATTGGTGCGGCTTTCAAATATGAAATAACGCTTTTAATTATTTTCTGAAAATGTCTCTACTACGTGAAAATTGGTTAAAGAGTATGGTTATTATAATTACAAATTAATGAAATTTTGAGCATATTGAAACTAGTTTACGGTATATTATACTATGTCATTTATATGTACTTATATTTAATCTATCTTTATTTATGAGAAACACGGATTACAGTTAGACTACAAGTATAAAACAAAGTCGCTTTCCCTGTCCCTATGTCCCTATGTCCCTTTGTACGCTTAAATCTTTGAAACTACGCAACGGATTTTGATGCGGTTTTTTTTAATAGATAGAGTGATTCAAGAGGAAGGTTTATATGTATAATAACATCCATTAAATAGTGGAGAAGTACTGTTATTTTTGAGGTTTCTAATGTGATGTCGTAAAAAATTACATTTTTTCCGCTTACATTGCAAACGCAGGCTGAACCCTACGAGTTTTATCAAAATAATGTACTAAGTATTATACACATTGAAAAGGTCTACAGAAAAGTCAGCGATGGTATATGTCTATCTCTTATGGATAACCCACAATAACTTTTTTTTGTCATTTACTTTTTACGACAAATAATGGCTAATTTTCGATGCGATTTTAACCAATACAGCATTAATCCTTAACCAATTAAATACCTTGAATACATTGTTCATTTAATATAGATCTCTATGGCCCTTTACACCGTATGATTTAAGTGAATATCTTCGAAGATATTACAGATTTAAAAATTGCGGGATGTAGCGTTTGCGGCGGTACCGGCCGGCCGCCCGGCTATCTATTTTATACCCGTGCGAAGCCGGAGCGGGCCGCTATGTTTTTAGAAAGAAAGAAGAAAGAAAAAACGTTTATTTAATGGCACATAGCCTCACACGTACATAATGAAAAACAATTTATACAATACTTATATGCTACAATACTACTACAATACTTACTTACTACAATACTTAAAAATACACATTGAAGTGTGTAGTCTGTGAAGCATGATGCCATTAAAAGGGGAAATCACTCGGTGAACATCTGTGACGTAAAAAAAAACGTCACAGCACCGATTTTCAGTGAGCCCCGAGAGCAATAATTCGTCATAATATATTTTTAATTGAAGAAAAGAAAATAAATACAATATTATTAGTATAATGTAAAATATAGACATAATAATATATATACACACATACACGTCACTACATAGTATAAAACAAAGTCGCTTTCTCTGTCCCTATGTCCCTATATCCCTATGTCCCTTTGTACGCTTAAATCTTTGAAACTACGCAACGGATTTTGATGCGGTTTTTTTTAATAGATAGAGTGATACAAGAGGAAGGTTTATATGTATAATAACATCTATCGTCTATCTCTTATGGATAACCCACAATAACTTTTTTTTGTCATTTACTTTTTACGACAAATAATAGCTAATTTTCGAAGCGATTTTAACCAATACAGCATTAATCCTTAACCAATTAAATACCTTGAATACATTGTTCATTTAATATAGATCTTCTTCTTTTATATACAACGTTCACAGTTTTTCTGTAGTGTATTTAGTATCAGCATTGCACCCGTGCGAAGCCGGGGCGGGTCGCTAGTATAGTATAAAACAAAGTCGCTTTCTCTGTCCCTATGTCCCTTTGTATGCTTAAATCTTTAAAACTACGCAACGGATTTGGATGCGGTTTTTTTTAATAGATAGAGTGATTCAAGAGGAAGGTTTTAGTATATAATTTATTGGGTTTTAGACAAAGCGGGCGAAGCCGCGGCTGGTAAGCTAGTATTATTATAAATCAAAGAAGATGTATTTACGACTGTTTCTAAAATTCACAGTAGCTTGCTTTGCAAATGCTTTACGTATTAAATCATCCAACACTGCTTTTGACAAAACTTATGTTAGAAGCAATTTGTATCTGTAAACGTGGAATTGGAAGATTTCCAAAAATTGTCGCCAAAAATTTCATTTGAACGCTGCGTTTAAAAATACTTGTGCTTAAGTTTTTGGTACGGTCAGAAACAATGGATTTGGGGCTATTGTTTGGGGATTTTCAGATTTGTAAGTATAAAGAAATACAAAGTAATTAAATGTAGCAAAATACTTATGACGAATTTTTGGAACAAGGAAATGTCTCTTATTGTGTCTGTGTTACCACAATTCAAACAAATTAATGTTTTAATAATGAATAATAAATAAATTAATATTTCAATTTTCATACACGGCACGATCTGATCCCATACAAAGCTTTCGCTTGTGTTGTGGAAACCAGATGGCTGATAAACATACATATATAATTTTAAATAAATACTTATATAGATAATTAACACCCAGAGACAGAGCAAACATCTGTTCATCACACAAATATTTGCCCCGGGTGGGAATTGAACCCACGACCTCTGGCTTGGAAGGCAGGGCCACTACCAACCAAGCCAAACCGGTCAATTATGTATGTTATCTGAATTTGAAAAAATCTTTTCAATAGTTCTTGCAGGAGACATCAAAGGCAAAGTAGTATAAATATTTAATAACTAGACATACAAGGCTAAAAGTTTTCTAAATAAAGAACAACGTAAATTGAAGAATAAGAGATAAATGGATGATTTGCTAAGTAAAAGACAATTCTTTGAAAGAATAGAAAAATCTAGATCCATTAGTTTCAAAGTCACAAAGTTCTTAAGAAAGGCAAAGTTCGAATTTAGTTTAACTGTGTCTATCTATTGCTTTGTAGTTTTTGGAAAGTTAAAAACTTTTTATCACATTACCTATGCATGTACTCCTATAAATAACTGTATCGATATATAATTATAATTTCTTAATAAATGTAAATGTGAAAACATGTTTGTTTATTTGATTGTTTGTTTGTCCTTCTATATGGTTTTTGCACGTTTTTCTGTCGGGGGATAGTTAGAAGAGAGTGACATAACTATTTTTTAGCGCAATTCAATATTACATTCATACAGGAAGATACATTATGATGCGCATTAAAATCACTTTGAAATTTATAAATTCCGATTATATATATTAAAAATATTACATGAGAGACAATAAAATATGTTAATTTCCTTTGACCACGCAATCGTAAGCTGGGAATCTAGTTCTAACTGCATTGAATATAAAGGCCATTTTTGTGTGAAACATTTGAACGCGCGCGTGGCACGTTTGCTCTCTATTTGCACTTCTCTGAGCCTTCAGTGTTTGCTTTTACAAGGGTTATTATAGAGCTCCATTGGTTTACGTGGATTGTTAGTTATTTACCTGAACTGAGAAATAATAATAATATGTGTAGTCCGTTGAAATTTATATTGCACTTTCAAAAGGGAAGATATATTTAAATATAGATTTACAAGTAGTCCCGGCATACGTCGCGTCGTTCTCATTTACTCTTATTTCTCAAATCTACTCAATAGGCATACAAACTTTCATGATTCGGGCCAGCCGTTTCGGAGGATTATGGTAACTAGCATTGTGACTGAGAATTTTATATATTATATAGGGAGAGAAGTTCTAATACATATCGTTCACTACAATTTAATTGGACTATTGGCTGAAATACCTCGTGAATTAATGAATATAAATCTACACGTAGATATATAGCCTTTTTATTTATCCATATTATGTATTTTTAACACATATTTATTAATTAATAACGTTTCATTAAGAATATGTATTGTATTGTATTGTATCAGCCTGTCGTGTCCCAATGCTGAGCAAAGGCCTCTCCAAGTCGCTTCCATGAATCGTGGGCTTGTCCTTGAAAACCAGTCATTTTTAAATTGGTCAAGTTCATCTCGCCATCTCTTCTTCGGCCTGCCGCGACGTCTTCTATCTGTTCCTGGGCTCCACAAAGTGGTTATCTTGGCACAGAAAAATTAAGAATATTATGTAATAAAGCTAAATAAATATAAAATAAAATAAAGCTTGAAGTTAACAGGTATTCGGTATTATCACTGTTGAATCGGAAGTAAGTCGGTACGTTATGTACAAAGCTCTCGAGCAAAGCTTCTTTTGTTTGATCGCTTTTCGGTAGAAACATGGCGGAAATAATTTTAATGAGATAAAGTTTAAGATACATTCGAATATAATTTAACTTGTCTATTGTTACTAATTGATAAAATAAAATACATCGAATTGTGAAACTTCATAATTCTTTTTTAATAGTTAGTATATACTAATATTAATATAATAGTCAGTCTTAGTATGATCTATACTAGTAATAGAACTTAATAGTATTTGATTTACAATAATATTTCACGTGATACTTACATAAAATTAAAAGAAAATGAATGAGCCGATTTTCAATACAGCCGCATTATTGGCATCTCAGTCAAGTCAATAGGTTTGATTATTGGCATCACATATTAAGTAAATTACTTATAAACATAATTATACATTTCTGTATTACCGCAGACTATCATCTTAATATATATATAAAATCTCGTGTCACAATATTTGTCCTCAATGGACTCCTAAACCGATTATAATAAAATTCGCACACCATGTGCAGTTCGATCCAACTTGAGAGATAGGATAGTTTAAACATGTAAGTACCACGGGCGAAGCCGGGGCGGACCGCTAGTATTCATATATAAATTTAAATTTACGTTTTTCTTTTATTAGCTTTTTACTTTTTCTAAAAATGCTACGTTTCTAAGTTTTAATCATCATTTATTCAAAACTAGCTAATTAATAACGTGTGGAGTAGAACATTAACATTCTAGGAACATATTTCATAGACTTCATGGCTTTTTTTTTACAACAGATTAGTTAAAAATATATTTTGACTAAATTCATTCCTTAAAGCTTGATATATTGTAACTCGTCATGAGGAATTAATGTTTACTGTAAGATTCCAATCTTTTTATACTTGTGGAAAAAATTATTTGCGATCACCTACTGTGCTGGCCGAGTCTTTATAAACGTGATATATATGATATATTATATAGTATGATTTTAATTGACGGTTAACATTTTTACAGTTTATTTTATTTTTTAATGTTATTATCTAATTTATTGATTAAACGTGGAATTATGTATGAGCATCTTCTTTCGCCATAGCGGTTATTGGCTTTTAATTACCGTACATACCGTACAGACCGTACATAATTTATTTTGTGTTACTTTTCGTGTGCCAAGGTTGTGAGATGTAACTTTTTCAGTAAATGTTTTATTAAAAATTATTCTTTTAAGAGATGTACTTCTACTTATCAAAAATTGGTAGCACATTGCAGTGCTTAAAAAGTTTGCTTATATCGTTTTCGTATTTCTTTTTTATTCTAGTTGGGACTATAATAATGAATTCGAATTCGCATTATCTCGCAACGGATTTCCGTAAAGTTCACTGGTCGTTTTATCCCCTACTAATGGCTATTTAATAATTATGAATTGAATAATATTTTGAACAAGAAAGCTGAAAGTATTGTTTTTATTTATTTTGAGTTATTTATTGTGTCGGTTAAAGGTAACAGTTTATTGTAGAATGTTTTTAAATAGTTTGTGGATAAAAAAAAATGGTATTTCAAATCAGTTTTCAGCCGTTCATAATATTATGATATAGAAAAAAAGGAATTACTTCGAATGAAATGTTAGTTTATGGAATTACTTTTGTAAAAAAAAAAAACGAAATGTGCAGGGTATGTGCGTTTAGTTATGGTAAGGTATTTCATATATTATGTAGTAATAAAAGAGTGAATAAATAAAATCGAGGACACATAGTACCTATTTCCCTGAAACCAAAGTGTTTTACAACTTTCTTAATTAAAATCCCGTGGTAAATAGATCTCTAGGTATATTATTTTGTAGATATTAAAAAAAATCTTGAAATATAATAAAAATATAATATGTATACTTATATAATCATGAGAACCACAAAATGTTATTACATACTACATACATCACTACATAGTATAAAACAAAGTCGCTTTTTCTGTCCCTATGTCCCTTTGTATGCTTATTTAATAGATAGAGTGATTTAATAGGTGGGTTTTAGTGTATAATTTATTAGGTTTGAGACAAAGCGGGCGAAGCCGCGGGCGGTAAGCTAGTATTATATAAAATAATGTTTTACATGATACTTATACTTTATTAGACAACACAAAACAAATAATATCACATTCTCAAGATACCAAAAACTTCCTCATTTCTTAAACATAACACAAACAAAGAAAACATCTTTATCCAAAATATTTTAGGCGAAAACATTAATGGTGTCGTGGTCGTAGTTCGTACCTCTAAATCGGTTGTTGAATACAAATCAATGTAAATAAATGCAAAAACCGTTTTGTACGAAATCCCGTGACTCGAATAATTAAAGAATAATTGAGGTTAGAATTACAAACAACTTAACACCGGAGAAGCGTTGTGGTCATGGATGAATTTTCTTTCAGTGATTACTAGGATGTATCTTTTAAAATCTTAATTTAGTTATTAAATTTATCCGGGCTATATTTAGTCAGTTTTAGTCACTCATTCAAGTTAAATTTCCAGTCCTGATATTTCTCTCATCAATCCTTTCCTTTTTCCTTTCCTGCAATATTTGCATGCATTTTGGAGAGTAAGGCTGCTTGCAAATGTTCATTGGTGGTGCTGGTCACTTACCATCAGACGTCACCAGCTCCTTTAGCATAAAAAGTCTGTTTCATGACAGTCATGATTGTCATTACTTAGACTAATATTATATAGGTTTGATTTGAACGCGCTAATAACGGCACCGATGTGAAAAATTATTTCAGTGTTAGATATCGAGGAAGGCTATAGACTATATATCATCACGTTGACCAATGGGAGCGCAGCAAAGCTGGTAAAACCGTAGGGCACAGCTTAATATATAATCACAATAAATAAAACGCTGTATGAAAAGTTAAGACCGAGTTGGATTAAATCAAGAACTTAAATTACGAGGGATAATTTTGTTTAAGACACATTTAGGCAAAGGGTTTGTAAGTTTGTTCAAAGTATATTATGTGGAGATCCCTTGAGTGGAATGTACGATTCACAAACCTTTATTAAATTGACAACTTTATCAGTGCGATTGTGTGATACTAGGCTCTGTGCACACGTAGAAGCATTATTTACACACATTATTTATTTATTTATTTAAACATTATCCATATCCATATTATAAATGTGATAGTAAATATCTATTGTATTAAACATCAATCTGATTATGTTGTTATCATGTAATATGCGTATCTTATAAGACAAGAAAGTTATTGGATAAATTTAAATTCCAACCTGGATGAAGCTTGTTCAATAGATGCACCAAAAGCGTTTTGCGTTTTTCGCAAATATAGGAAATCACATTTTTCTACTTTAATGCTTTATTATTATCAACTTTATCAACTTACAGAGCTAATGGTACAAAGCTGAAGAGTTTGTTTGTTTGTTTGAACGCGCTAAGCTCAGGAACTACTGGATCGATTCCATTTTTTTAATGTAAATGATCCTTGAGTGGTATAAGTTGTATGTACCTCAGTCGGAGTCATGGCAAACCTCTAGTTTATAATATTAGTAAGGTGGTAGGAAAGACTCGTGTGCGAAGTGGCTTATAAAGTATTTTACGCGTCGCTGATAGCGGAGCTCATCTTTCTCTATTTTTATTACTTCCCCGGGCGTGTGTCGTGATCTTTACTCTGAACCTAAATTAGGAATTCTTTGCCTTCATTTATAACATATTGTGGGTAACATATATGGGAAAGTCATGAGTTAAATAAAATTAATTTTATTTAGGAATGTACGATAAATGATACATGCATTTGACACGTATACTTTACATACATAAGTACATATACGATAGATAAACACGGAAGTAAGGTGAACGTAACTTTTATCAATAGGTTACCTAATAAGCATTTCGATTGAAGCCACGTGAAACTGCATCAAATTTAAAATATTCGTTATAATCGTCACAATAATTAATCGATTGTTATATCCAAGTAATAGATTAATATTTCCCACTATTTCAGAAAGCAGTTTCTACAAAGAACAGCCGGCGAGAAACAACATAGTTACTCCTTTCAAATCATGCTATTTTCAATTATACAATTGAACAGTATGAATAACAAATGTATGTATAAAAATAATGATTATGCTATATGTTAATTAAATGTAAAGAACTATAATGACGTTCCTAACTGAAATGTTTTTGTTAAAAAATGTAATCTACACACATGTAATTTAACTGCGACATTACGCTCACGTTTTCATCACGACAAAAACAAATAACAATTAAACATAAAACATTCCGCAGGTGACTGTAGCCCTGAAATTGCCCAGCTTTGTGGTAGGGTTGTCAAAAATAGTTTAGTCCATTTTTTTTTCAGTTGCAGCTTGTGTTTGGATATTGTGAGTTTTGTGAAGGTTTGAAAATGCTATTTACTGTTTCTTAAGTAGGTATTCCGATAATTCAATTGCTATATTGCTATGTACACATTACACTACTTCAAAATATTTGTTTTTTTTTGCAGTAAATAAATACGAATATTTTACAATACATGGCAAATGCGATAGCCGATAAGAAAATATGTATACACGAAAAAATATTTTTAATTTACTTCCAGATGGTTTTGGGATTCAGTTCAAAAAGTTAGTATAACAATCTCTGTTATTCAATGTTCAGAAATGTTATGATTTTACAAGGGTTTGCTACAGGCTAGTGAGTACTTCATAGTTAGCAACTTTACTAGTACTTCGTTATAGTACTTCTATACGTACTAGGTTGAACTGGGATGTGCCTTATGTTTTATCTAAGGTTTTATCCTTAAAATGTTACGTTCATTAGCATGTTTCATAAAAATGAAGATTTAATTTATACATGAATATTATTTTTGGAATATTCCTCTAATAAACCTGTAAATAAGATTAATAAGGGTTACATTTATTAAAAAAAAAAAAAAAATTGCGCTTTGACGTCCTGGCCACAAACATTTTAGTGCTTAAATAGATTGATAGCTCAAAAATGAAATAAATATTTAGTGTTACGCATTTGAAAACAAAACTTACAACATGTATTCCAAAAAAAAATAATTTAGATATCGATTTTATTGTCAACGTGCCAGCCCTATCCATCTGCAAATTAAACAACACACGAATATCTGCTTTCGCGCGAGTGGGATTAAGAGATATTATTGCCTAGCAAGCTATTGTTTAGGAAAAGGCAACTTTTGCGGCGGTTGTTCGAAATACAGAGATGTAATATTCTCTCACGATGAGTATTAAGTTGAGTGCAATTCTATATGAAGTAGTTGAGTGGGACTATAACGTACTCTTTATATACCAGATGGGGCAATTTTTGTTTTTTGATATTAAAAAATAGAGCGTCATTATACTTAATAAAACCTCTTATGTCTACTTCTTTTTAGGGATGACAGATGTTGTATTTTTAAAAATTTAAAGTGTAATAACCTACCTACATAATTTTTTTGAATTGACAAGTATTTTTTTTTGCTTTGCATTAAGCACACAGATTAAGCATCATCTCATTGAAGATTTCTACTTATTTTTACATTAGTAATTTACATTTAAATTACATTAACACATTTGTAACGTAAGAAGATTGTAGCTGTAACAACAATAGTTGCAGCACTATATTATAAACTATTCACTTTAAACAACAATAATAATTTTCATTTCATACTATTTGTAGAACCATCTCAAATTATTTTAATCATTAAAATAAAACCTTACAAAAGCAAACAAACTGCACTCAAACAAAAATATCGTCCCTTAATTACACTTCTGTAAAACACATGCATAATTAAGATACATTTCACAACATTACGGAACCCACACTTGATGCAGAGTAAATAGATTAACAATCATTGTTTACGTTTGTCCGTATCGAAAATTTGAATTTACAAATGGTCACTGAATGAGATTTGTTTACTCGTGTATGAAAATGTATGATATGGGACGGATTTACCTAAACTAGCAGGGTCTGTGTTAAGTGAAGTCCCATGTCCCCTAGTGGGGTAAGCGGCAGATGCATTATAAGTACATCTGTTTCACTGATCGATTTTCTTTAGAGACAAGTAGGTGATCAGCCCTCTGTGTCCTACCAGACCGAGACATTTTTTTTGCTTCGTCTCCATCGGGAATCGAACCCAGGACCCCTCGGTGCTACGCTCACGCGTCAACCACTGTACGAAGGAGGCGGTCATGGGTCTGTGTTGGTGAGGAAATGCCCTTTCTAAATAGTATAGGTCTGATAGGAAGATTTTAGATATTGTTAATTAAAATATCATTAAAATATCTTTCTATTTTCCAGTGGGTGATATAAGTTCAGATATTTAGTTGGTCAACAGCAAAAGGTATAGGACAAAGTAAAGCGGTAAGTCTGTAGTAATGTTCATGAAACGTTAGAATTTAATCAGATCTGAATCAAAGTTAAATAGAAACACTTAAAAAATTTTAATAAAAAAAATCTAAATGATTTTTCATCTTTTTGCAGTCGGTTAAAAGCGAGGTTAGTAATTTCTAGTCTCATTTGCGTTCAAGGGTAAAGAGTCAACATTTTCTGCATATTCATGTGAAGGCTAATTACGCAAGACCCTGAGCATTAGTGATGATGAAAAAGCCGTGTTTCTAACACAGAGTCGCTTTTTGTCAAAGAAGTTTTAGATTTTTTTTATTCGACTTCATTTCCTTTAAGGTTTCTTGTAGGTACTGCTAATTATGTAAGTACATAATATAATACCGAGTTGTAAGTACACACGCTTCATTGTGGATAGGGATAACTAAGTTTACTAGATATTATGTTAAGAATGATTTAAATACTAGCTTATTTCTTTTACGCTATCATTATTCTTCTCACATTTCCTTTCCTACCAGATTGCCTGGCAGAGATTGCTGTGTAGCAATAAGGCCGCCTATTGTGCAAAATGTACCTTGTTAGATTGTACTACATTTCCTATACATTGTTTTGTACAATAAAGTGTTATAAATATAAATAAATAAAATAAAAGATATTTCACAGCAGTAAACAGTAGCCTACGGATACAAGAATCATATCATGAAATTACTCCGTTGTGACGAACGATGATGTGAACGAAGGACAAACAACTTCGCATTTATAGAAGCTCTTAACTTCAATTCTTACATTATTTATATTTTATAACTAGCTGCGCTTCGCGGTTTCACCCGCAGTGCTCCGCTCCTGTTAGTCTTAGCGTAATGATATATAGCCTATAGAATTCCTCGATAAATGGGCTATCTAACACCGAAATAATTTTGCAAATTGGACCAGTAGTTCCTGAGATTAGCGCGTTCAAACAAACAAACAAACCAACTCTTCAGCTTTATAATATTAGTATAGATATTATAGTAAGGCTTAATTTTAACGATTATTGAGTATGTTTGATATGACAAATAAAGAAATTACCCAGTTATGCAGCATTGTAGCACATTGTGGTTCTATTAAAAAGAAATGAGGAAAAATAGAAAAATAATCTTTGAAACGGGTATAACGTCAATGTTTTAGCTCATTTGATGCAGAACTTTTTGAATTTTTATTGTGTTTGTGCACACAATAAAATTTCATAAACATAACCTTTTTGACCCATTTTCTTTTTCCAGCTAAAGACATATTTATAATTCCTTCGATTGTGCATTTATATTTGCTTATATCCAGAGCAAGCTTATCTAATAATATATTATGTACTAGCTTTCCGCCCGCGGCTTCGCCCGCATTTTCAAAGATAAACCCGCATAGTTCCCGTTCCCGTGGGATTTCCGGGATAAAACCTATCCTATGTGTTAATCCAAGTTACCCTCTATATGTGTGCTAAAATTCATTGTAATCGGTTCAGTAGTTTTTGCGTGAAAGAGTAACAAACATCCATACATCCATACAAACTTTCACATTTATAATATTAATAGGATTTGATGTATTTGATATGACGTCATTACAATCAAGCAGTTTCCACGAAATTTGTAATTGTTTTGCTATAATAGTAAATTCCCGGGGATAATTCGTAAAACGTGGGTGAGAGGTTTAGCCAATGTTGAAGATTAGTTAAATTGTTCTTCTTCTAATAATAATGTATATTTAGAACAACTATCTGTTTCCGGGGAACTAAAATTTGGATTTAATTAATATAGGAAACGTAATTATTGTTTTCAGTATAATGCGTTAAATTATATTTTGAGAGTGGGAACTTAGTTTCCTCACTGTAATTCTATTTAATCTAAGCTTATTTTACTGTGTAGGATTATATATATTATAATATTGTAGCATCGTATTTTCGTAGCATTGTAATACCGTAGCATCGAATTTTCGTAGCATTGTAATATCGTAGCATCGTATTTTCGTACTATATTGCAATATCGTAGTAATGTAATATCGTTGTGTCGCTGCTTTGTAGCACTAACCCATCGTAGGCTTGCAGCAACGTAGCACGGGGAACATTGAAGCCCAGTCGTAGTATTGTTGAAATTGTACATAGTAGTTGTCGATTACTATCCCATCGATCCCTTCCGCTTTTCATCCGCTTTGCTAGAAAATCTAAAATTATTCCTTTCAAATATCAGTTAAACAATATGATTATCAAGGAGAATTCTGTCACTAAAGACTTGGGAGTGCTATTTGACACTAAGCTAACTTTTATTAATCACCTTGAATATGTTACGAATCGTGCTTCAAAGATGTTGGGTTTTATTGTGAGAAACTCTAAAGGATTTCAAAACACCAAAACTAAGATTATGTTATACAACAGTCTCGTACGTAGCATTCTTGAATACTGTTCGGTTGTCTGGAGACCACATTACGCGACTCACATTTTACGACTAGAACGTATACAGAAGAAATTCTTATGGCACCTGAGTTTCTCTTGCAGGTTATCTCGCAAAAGGCTCACCTCTTACCAAAGGCGTTTGTCGCATTTTCACATTTTATCTCTAGAAAACCGTTTTATATTTTCAGATATTATTTTTGTCACCAAAATTTTCCAGAATAAAATTGATTGTCCGCAACTCTTAAATAAATTTAATCTCAGAGTTCCTACTAGGTACCCGCGTAATAAAATTACACCTTTGGTTCCTCCTCTGCGTAGGACCGTATTTGGCCGAAATTCGCCCATTTGTAGATTAAGTAAGCTGGTCAACGAGCATGCCAATTTTATTGATATTTTTCACGATAATTGTAATAAGATCCGCAAGTATATAAAGGAATTATCTTAATTTTGTTTATTTTTATATTTTTTTTTTTTTTGCTTTGTGTACCACATAGTGACTTGACTCAAAAATCATGTTGTGTTATCCTGTAAATGTTTGTCACAATTGTATTTTTTTTTTGTTATATTATGTACCCTAGCTATAAGTATTGTTGTGACTAATGTTGGATGACCTAAATAAATAAAATAAAATAAATAAAATCCCATCCCATTCGATGTTAATGATTATGATTATTATATGATAAATGAATTTTATAATTATTGTAATTATGTGTTTTAGTGTCACTTTTTTTACTTGTTTAAAATTTATATTATAGTAATAAAGTTAATACATGAAACTCATAAAGAGAATCTAATAGTGACTATAAACTCATATGAAGTCCTTCACATGATATAAGTTGGGGTCTTTATGTTATTTTTTATGGTGTTATTAGCAAGATATCAACATTATTTTTTATGCTTTTGCTCTCGGCTACTCTAGTTGTAGCCAACATTAGCTGTGCTAAAATTATTGAGATCCTTATCTATACTATATAAAGCTGAAGAGTTTGTTTGTTTGTTTGAACGCGCTAATCTCAGGAACTACTGGTCTGATTTGAAAAATTCTTTCGGTGTTAGATAGCTCATTTATCGAAGAAGGCTATTAATAGGCTATATATCATTATGCTAAGACCAACAGGAGCGGAGCCACCCTGGTGAAACCGCGAAGCGCAGCTAGTATGTAATAATTTCACTAGATATTCAATTATGATTAAAATTTCACATAAAAAATTTACTTCTGGGCCAAGTACCTGGATAAGGTATAGTAGAAGGTGATATGAGCTAGTTGTAATCCATTTTTATTCTATTAGCAAGTTAAAACTGATGTAATATGATTACATATTTAATGAAAGAGACATTGTTTCAGGCCTTTTTAATTAAATCAAGAATAAAGGAATATAAAAAGACGGGTTTCATAATGCTTCAAGAGGCTTTGGATGGCGACACGGGTATAATTAGTAAAGGGTTTAATTACCATAGAATGTCTTTGGTTAAATTAAAGTTTTTTTGAACGAGTGGGCAAAGGTTATATGTATCTAAGTTATGTATGGAAGGTAAGATATTTCTGATTGTTTATGTGTTTTAGGTACATTTGGTCATCTAGGTTTCACCTGGATTGTTCATATGATAAAGTTAAAAATAAGAAAAATAAATTATGTCACTTAAGAAGAATATAGTACTGGTAAAATAATTTACGAAAACGGGTAAAGAGCTGTTGGGTTTATATATTCACAAACCTTTTCTTTTAATATAAGTCTAGATATAGTAGGTATAGTATCTAAATAGTACGGTCTACACGTCTGTTTCCCATGTTATATACAAATGATGATGGGCTGTTAATGATGATAACAAAATAAACAAAACTTCTTTTGTTTTCTATTAATTTTATATCTATTTTAAAGTCAGTCTTAAGTTAAGCTTTTCTCATAGTTCTAGTTATACACTTTTATGCTCGCGGCGTCGCTTGTGTGCATGTTATTGCACGACAGCAGGTCCTCATACATAATATTAATATCTTTACTGTCACCTTCTTGAAGTTTAATTTTCTGGATTAAAATAATATTATGAGTTTATTCAAGAATTTATTGAAAATACAATTTCTGCAAACAGTTTTAGCATTTACAATATAAATGCATTGGTTTTATAATGTACTGGTCAACTCAAACTGAAACATTTATTTATTCAATTAGACTTCTTCTAGAAGCACTTTTGAATCGTCATAACATAGTTTTACCATTTTCCACCATATTATGTGTATTCTCGATGAAGATATTAATTTAATTAATTTAAATAAAAACAAGATATTTGATATTCATATCATATTTCTTAAGAAATGAACTTTTCTGAAATAGCTTAGCATATTTCTATGACATTGAGCGTTTACAATAATAACTTGGATTATTAATAATATGATGATTTAAATCCCATGAAAAATTGTGTACGAATGCCTCCCCGGGGTATTTTTCCCCCAGGTAATAAAAAATATTTTCCCCGGTAAATCCGAAATGAATTAGCCCTCAGTGATTTAGGCAATTTAATTTCGCCGAAATTGTCAAAATGCCTTGAGAATAATTTGTAAATAAGAGCCATTGTGATATTTAATAAGGCTGGTTATTGTAATTTATTTATTTGAGTTGAATTGTTATGACAAAGGTATGCCCGGCTTGTTTTGAATTATTTCAGTATGAATTATGGAGATTTCTCGGCTGTGACTAGCTTGTGCGCGCGGCTTTGTCTTTGGTTAATTGACGAATATAATAAGTCCAATGTCTGTGTACTATGATAATAGAGAAGCGCTTCTAAAACAAGTCTTGTCGAATAAATTAGGGATTGAATTTGTAACATTATTTAAAGTCTAGGTATCTCGAATTTATTTGTTACAGATATTCTTGAGTTGGTTTAAAAGAATTTGGTAGAATTACCGACATTTAAAGAAATATCCTACCGCCTCCTTGGTACAACCGCCTCCTTAGTACAATGGTTGACGCGTGAGCGTAATACCGAGGGGTCCTGGGTTCGATTCCCGGTGGAGACGAAGAAAAAAAAGTCTCGGTCTGGCAGAACACAGAAGGCTGATCACCTACTTGTCCCTAAAGAAAAATCGATCAGTGAATCAGATGTATAATGCATTTGCCCCTTACCCCACTAGGAGACATGGGACTTCACTTTTTTTTAAAGAAATATCACAATATTTTATATGAAATTGTTATCTTTTAAATACATAACGAATTCCAACGAACTTTAGTAAGATAGTTAGTTTGTATATACACTCAAAAATTTAGGTGCTGAATTTAAAACGACACGGTTAGACGCCGCCATCGCGATTTATTATCTATACTTATAATAAATCTGTAGAGAGGCCAATTCTGTACATGAAATATATTTAAAAAAAAACTATGAAGGGGTGATAAGGGATCGCTACTGATGCCAAAAATGCAATCAGTAAAATTTTTGTCTGTCTGTCTGTCTGTCTGTCTGTCTGTCTGTCTGTATATTCGTTATAGAAACAAAAACTACCCGACGGATTTTAACTAAATTTGGCACAATTATTCTTCATACTCCTGGGCAGGTTATAGTAAAAGAATCATGTAAATCGGTGTAGAAACACCAAAGTTATACATGAAATACGTTATAAGTCATCGCGCGTGAATACAGAATCATGCCATAAGGATTATTTTTGTGTATCAGTTGCCGCGTTCGACGCGCTGCGCGGCGGGAGCTATAAAAATTAAAAAGGCGGCGGGTCTGCACCCGTTTCGCATTGTCACGGCATCACGTGTGAATGGCTGAACCGATTTCGATTATTCTTTTCTATTATATTCCTTGAAGTACGAGGATGGTTCTTATGTAGAGAAAACGTAAATATGTACCACGGGCGAAGCCGGGGCGGACCGCTAGTAATTTATAAAACTTGGTTAATTAAACGACTAAGCAGCCTTAAATCATCGAGAGGCTTTGCTTAATTTATACCATCTACTTTATGTAGCGCTTTCGTGGTGCAAAGAGCAGCGAAACGCGGAATCACTGAATTTATAAACATACCTAAAACAATAACTTCTATATGCTAAAAAAAGAGCCTGTTTGCCGAGCACACGTGTCAGAAGTGAAACTTCTTTGGCAAGTTACAAAGACCAAAATCGTCGCATCACTCGATGACGTGACGGTATTGCCATTACGCTACCTTGAAATTTAACTCTAAATGTGCTAAAAGATGTTTCACTTCATAACAATAACTAAGTTTTAACTTTTCATTTTATTGCCAAATTGTATTGTCATAACTATGTATTAAAAATTTCCAAATATTTGTACCTACGTACCTACAAATATTTGTACCTATTTAACTATCAATCAGTCGAAAGATTTAAAATTCTTTTATTGGTATCTATAATAGCTTAAAAATACTTTTAAACTAAGCTCCCTTTTAAAGAAGTTCCATCTCCACTTGGACCAGTCCTTTAATTAACCTTCTTTATTTTTTACAATGCTATAAAGCCACGGTAACGAGACGTTTTCTAATTTCCTACACCACCTAATAAAATGAACTAGCTACTTTACTCAGTTAAAATAGATTGAATCTTTAATTCAATTGCAGGGGGAATTGAATTTTGTAGATTTACGAATTGTTAGATATTGCCTCAGTAAGTTTAGTGGATTTCGAAGTGGTTAAGATTGTAATAGCTGGGTTGGATCGTACAAAATTATGTGATATTTTGTTGTGTTTAATGTTATTTTAATGGATTGTTTTTTTTCAAATACACGCATGCTTTTCAAAAAAATATTTTTTATAAGTAGGTACTCTTTCAAAAATAATGATATTTCAAAAAACAAATGTTAAGAACATTTGGTTAACGAATACTGTTATTTTTCGAAAACAAATCGATTACACGACTGGACAAAAAATTTTCATTCTTTGTCCTAAAGTTTATACTATTATTTTCCAGTTAGTTATGCACAAAAACGAAAAGAAAATACCTTTTTTCGGTATAAAGTTTGCTTTTGTGATAGTTATAATAATAATACTCATTTTTAATTTTTTTCATAAATTTTAATTGATTTTAATATTTTTAAAAAGACCGCGCGGTGAGAGTGGGGTATTAACGTTTATACTGTGCCGCTAGATGGCACCCGAGTGATAAACAACCATCAGGTGTTATTTACAAGCCCAGAATAACTTAAAATGTCGTCACGAAAGTGCAAATACGATGCTGATGCATTTTGTTTTATATATTGTGGTAAATTTATTAAAGTTCGAGACGTGAAATATGAACTAAAGAAATCTCACGTTCTCTGTGAAGCCTATGAAGCATATTTTGACTGTCCTGAATCAAGATAAGCCATGGGCTCCACATGTTGCTTGTAGATATTGTAAAAGGTGTTTGGAAGGTAAGGCAAATTACAAATTACAAATTTTAAGGCCATGGGCTGCAGGATGTCATTAAAAGTACATATGCTGCATGCTCATTTGGATAAATTTAAAAACAATATGGGAGCCTATTCCGAAGAGCAAGGAGAACGTTTCCATCAGGACATCATGAATTTTGAACAACTCTATCAAGGCCAATACAATGAAAACATGATGGGCGACTATATTTGGGGTTTATTGAGAGAAAGCAGCTAAACATAAAAGAAAAAGTAAAAGTGTGCACTTTTAAGTTATTTTCCACTTTTCTGTAAGCTAATTTGATAGTAAAACTTAATAAAAATAATAAACATTTTTATTTCAATAGTTTTATTTTCAATCAAAAATTAAAATCCGAGATTTTTTAAAATTTCGTTCAATCAGTCTTCTAAGCACAAAAGCAAAGTTTTTCATGACATATATTTTTTTTCCGTCTAATTACGACCTAAATACCGAAATTTAATGCTTTGCAATCAAAGTCAAATTTCATGGTGACCCGTTGTTATCGAAGCGAAGGCTATTATTGGAATCAGGAATCATATGCAATGTTCGTGTGAATGAAACACTGCTTGACTCGACTGTAAGGTGTATAATACTGTATTGAACTGTTATTACAACTGCTATTACAACTGCAGAACCACAGGACTATATAGTATGACGCACACATACATAACATACATGATACATTACACACTACATCTCCCCTCATAGAAAATAATAAAAAAAATTAGTAATTAACATTTTTTTTTAGCTGAATATAATGCAAATTTTTTCTTCGTTTTTGGTTACATATCTTAATACCTATCATATAAACGAGTAAATATAATCAAGATTAAAATTGAAACAATAGCATGGATTTCCACTTATTAATAATTACTTATTTTTAAAACTCCAAAAAAGAACATTCTACACGCTTTCACATTGGCTTACACACTACATAGTAACTAATACTAATAATAATTGTATACGTAGTATATTATTATTAGTCTGTGCTAATAGATTAAAACAAATAATTTTAATTAACTACTCATGTACGAAAATAATGGAAAAATTATACAATATTAGTAAATATTTTATCGTCATATCCGTATTTAAAAATGTCACAGTCCGTAATTAATTAATAGTCATATCCGAGTAAAATAATAATTATCTTTCAATAAATCTTACAATATATCCTCATAGAATACGTTTATTTATATGTGCGTATACAGTTTACACATCATACTTAGAAACGACATAATATTCATTATCTGTATTAAATTTTCTTCATATATTTTATTCTTTATGTACTTCCTCATACGTACAACAATATCAAGATACACAATTTCATTTAGGGTAATCTTCCCTCATAATTATAATTAATAACACCGTCGTGTCTTAAATTATTCATCTTATTATATTCAATAATTCAAGATACAAGAAATATATTTATTTATTTATAACATTAACATTAATTCAGGCAGTTCTTTTAACACATCATTATATTATCATATATTTTATACTTTTATTCATACCATGTGTCCAAGTTATCTTCACGAGTGGTAGCTCGACCTAATCATGATCAGAATTACAAGGATTCCGTGCCTGTCTTGTATCCTGGTGTACCTTGTTTCTAACAATAAATCATATCATTTCACTTTTCAATTGTAGCTATACAATATTATTTCAATATATATTATTTCAATGTATACAATATTAATTCTCATTTCTTCGAGTAATTCAATGTCACATTATTTAATTTTTGATAGGAATATAAAAGAAAAACTTAGGTGATCAAGCTAAGATTCCATCTATACCCTAACATAAAACAAAAAATCTGAGTAAATTTTTTTTGTATTCATACAACGACAAATATTTACTTTTTCTCTTCGTCTATTCTTCACAAATATCATTAGATATTTATCATGGTAATTCATTTAATCAAATAAGAATATACTTTTACTTTAGTCTCTTTAAATCATGTTTTAAATATTGAAATATAAGTTTCATTACAATCATTATTTATGAAATTAGTGTCTCTCCGAATCCAAAATGTTAATTAAAAAAATTAAAGTTTCACACTCAATTGAATTGACAAGATCGTATTTCATTACGAACATTTTATAAAATGCACAGAACGATGCATTGTGACTACCTAGTTACCTACATGGTAACACGAAATATGAGACGAAATTACAGACGCTGCATACCATTTCCCTATTTGGTAGCGCTTTATAAAACAAACAATGAACTAATAGAATTATCTGTTACTAAGTACTTTGATTATACATAGCTATATATATTTATGTATAATAAATATAACACAATAATGGATTTTGACAAAAAAAAAATCTTTTAACTAAAATAATTCGTTACCTTACATTAATGTAAAATACACTGCTTGAACTTTAAATTTCACTTTTAGCTTTTTTTTTCACGAAATTAAACTTGTATTCCGTCGTCACTCTTGAATATCGGGACATTCGGGATTCTGGTCAATTTCAGAAAATGTCTGCTATTCACACTGGCTGGTCTCCCGGCTCCGGCTGTATCCTTCCAAATCTCCATTTTCGTTTAACAATTTTCTTCATAAATATTGACGATGTTCCAAATTTCCATTAGTTCTTTTTTTTTTGTTTTAAAAAAGCTGTCTTCATAAAATACATAATCATGTATGTTCTTTATTTCCACGTTCACGTCGATTTTTTTTTATATTGATATTAATTTTCCATTTTCCAAATTTAATTTTTATTATAATTCTCTCGTATTAAAATATTATTCTCTACAAATGATCCATAGCTCAGTACCTACTGCCGCGAGGCAGCACTGGCAGGGTCGCCATGCAATGGCTTGTATTTTAATGTATTGAACTGCTATTACAAGTGCTCTTAAACTGATGAATCACAGGACTATATAGTATGACGCACACATACATAACATACATGATACATTACACACTACATCGTATAGGTAGCTTGAATTAATATCAATTTTAAGGTTAAGGAAAATATATGTAGCATTTAAATTGTAAAATATTTTACATACCTACTTGATGATGTCATCTTTTTATCTAAATAAAAATAAAAAGTTTCATCCTGCCTTTTACACGTGAATATAAGTTCTATCATTTATCCTACTTTAAAAATAGGAATTTTGTAGTTCAGTGGAAACAATCAATAAAGGGGTTAAGTCAAGCGACTTAAAGCCGACTTTGCGTAAACAGAAAATTTTGCCGCAACTCGTTCAAATAAATGTGAAGCTATTAATCTCAAAGCTTATTTCGGCGTTAGGGACTCTTCACACTTCACCTTTACTGCATTTTGAAGTTATTTTATAATAAAATAGCTGTAATTTATCTTTATATTATAATAAAATCGTAGGAAAATCAAAACTGTACAATTCATATTTTTTTTAAATAATACTTGGGGCTTGATCTACAATAGATATACCGAAGCCAAAAATATACTTTTAGAATTTTTATCTGAAAAATGGTCACTGATCTACTATGTAAGAGTAGTGGAGAAACAACAAGAAAACAGTATACTTACCTACATACAGCTCGTTTATTTATAAAAGTATCTAATTATGACACAGATACATTTGTTCATAAAAGTAGTAATGACACAAAATCAATATCAATTTAAAAGTTTACACTTATTTTGTTCCCTTTATTCTCTTAATAATACATTAACCAAATATTTTGTAGAATATTTCCAAAATACTGTTTCTTTCACTACATCGCACAGCATGTGTGACGACGTCTTACCTTGCAGTATTTCATCAATACATGATGTATGAACATCTTTTGTTGAAAGCTCGTATATTTCCCTTGATTTATGCCCACACATATGGTAGGTACCTATGTGTTTCATTTTTCATGGCCGATAATGAGATAAGTTTGTATTACACGATCCGCTGCATGAATAGATAAATAGTTGTTTCGGCTCGATTCTGTGAACAAGTTTACGAATCGGTAGTTCATGTGTTTTGTATCAATGTTTAATATAGTTAAACTAGCGGCCCGCCCCGGCTTCGCCCGTGGTACATATGAAAAATAGATGTTGCCGATTCTCAGACTTACCCGATATGCACAGAAAATTTCATGAGAATCGGTCCACCCGTTTCGGAGGAGTATGCAGACTAACATTGTGACACGAGAATTTTATATATAAGAGATTTTGAGGTTGAATCTAAAGTAATGTTATATGTTATTGTTAATGCGTAGAATTGTAGTAATATGCAATTTTCAGTTTATTGGAAATTATGCTTAATAGATAGCCTAGAAAAATTTGTGTGTCTGTAACATTCTAAGCTGTGTTTGATGCACTAGAGAGACTTTCAAATATATTATTGTTATTGAAACACAGAAATAACAATTTATAGGCATAGTTTCAGTAACTAATTTTTATTTTTACCATTTAATTTTCTGTTTGTCTTCTGTATGTGGCTATCCTTTGTTTTTTAAAGTACTTACATTAAATGAATCTTTTGTCAGCTAATGATAACGTTAATCGCCATTCTAACCTAAAATGTAATCATTGGCAACAAAACCTGTAAATGTGTATCATTATGCAAAGACCATTAAACTCTTTCCCTCATATTTTTGAATACACCTCGAAACACAAAAGATTCCTCACAAAGAACTGCCATCAATCACCTTTCCGAGCTTTTTACTTGGTTCTAGTACTATGTGACGGATAAAGGAATATCTAGATTATTTTTATAATGTTTTTCAGCCTTTAAGTGTACACGAATAAGGGTTTTAAGTGTATATGTAGACTTGAAAGTGTTAAAATCAATAACCAAGTGTTTCTTAAAGATATAAGGTTACGGCAAGCAACATGTTTTATTTTAATTCGTCTATTTTTCTTTATGATGTAAATATACATTTTTATTATTATGTTAGGGAAAGTAGACCAGTAAATAGCCCTATTTAATTTAAAATAAAAAAAAACCATTTAAACATTTTGCATACAAATCCCCAAAAGCTCACTCGTATATCAGGAGCAGCTTACAAATTATGCAAATTCAACATTGAAAACCGTAAATAAATGACTTTTTTCCCATAAATATTTTATTTCTCCACAAAGTATAATTGCCGAACAAACAGACCAATTAGATGTCGATTTATTAACCTTATACCGTTGTTTGTGGACAATTATCCGAATCCATTGGAAGTTTCACGAAAAATAATATTTCAACGTTTATCAGAGAGACCACATTCGCGTTGTTTCAATTTTATTTGGCTTTCATATTTTACGAACACCTGATGGATACATTTTAAATGGAAACGGTTTGAAGGTGATTTTGGAGATTGTGTGATGTTTATTGTGTTTAAAATTATTTTGTATATGGATTAATAGCTAGTTAAGTGGTATTGGGATTCTTGAATTGTTGCAATGTAGAAATGTTAATACATATTTTCTTCATTTAATTTATTTTTAACTATAATATAAAGTTAGCTACTACCGCGAAAGTTAGATCCTGAAAGAAACCATATTTGCAAAATTGTACGGTGAAAGGCTGCTACATATTAATTAAGTTGAACGCAACAAAAGCCACAAACAGACGCTTTCCAATGACATTTTATAAAGAAAAAAAAAGATACGCTACGTTCATACTGAGCAACGTTTATTGTTGTTTGTTATAATCTAAGGTTATAATTTATATATTTTCAACAAGGTTTTCAACTATATACTGCTATATATATATTATGGAACAGATATTGATGCATCTACACATTCGTGCGAACATAATTAGCGAGGCGAATTACGAAGACGCATGTGCAAACGGTGCACTCGCTATTCGCCTTGAGATTCGCTTAGATTTGTTTTTCGGACGTAAATTAAGGGCTTGAAAGACGAACACGAACTGTACTTCCATATAATATCTATCAATAGTGGTTTGCGATGTCACTCCTTAAAATGCTTCGTACAACCACGAACCACGTCTGGTAGAACCTAGTGAAGTCATCTGTGCTAGAACGTTTCGTCAAGAGTTGAGGCGAATGGTAAACACGAATGTGTAAATGCATGAAAAAAATAGCTATAAATAAAAGCCTGCCTGAATAAACAATTTAGCGAGTGCGATATCCACCTCTAAAATTCCTCACGTTAGCACACGTTTTTAAAATTCCCATATCGCTTATAATTCAAAGGCGAAGCAATCACATTGCAGCAAACAAATTGTGATTCGCGACCGCAACGACATATCCTATTCCACAATTCCGGCTCACAATTTGAAGACGAGCGTTGGGAATACGGATTCGCGGATATTTTGCTGCCTTTTGCGGGGTGATGCAGCTAGGATGTATAGATCTAGATGGGTCGTGATTTATGTGTGGTTTTTGGCATGTCAATTTATTTGTTACATGTAAATAAATAAAATAAAATAAAAAATGTGTCGCAAATGTGGCTAGGTTTTGTTTTTACTTTTGATTTGAGGCAGATTGTGTATTGCATAGAATACAGCTGTAGCTTTTTGTACATTAAAAAAAAAAGTAAAATGTGTAAATATAAAATACGGAACGGAATATACATATAAGTATGTACTTACATAAAACGAAATGTATAACGTATATATAATAAATAATGTACCCATAGCGTAATAACTATTAGTTTCTGAATTGCATGTTAGACATTATTTGAAAAGAATACACATAAAAAACTATTTCTTATGATTCAAGATCACTAACATTAAAAGTCAAAGTATTTGATTACTTTTATTCTGCTCTATGTACAATTACTCTAGCTCTCAATACTTACATGATACTTGTCAATTAGAAGGCACATCTAGCCACCTATATCTGCGCATGCATCGTAAATCCGATTGTCATTCCGGTTGCAAATAGTCCCCATATCCGCATGACACCATTTGAGATGCTTATAAGTCTGCATTAGTGTTACTGGGCTCATAAACTTGCATGATCTTCGGCTACCAGGGTTTTAGGTTAAAGCTGTATGATTAATGATGGGTTTTCTGATATGGGATGATGGCTTTCTTAGTTTTAGTTATCTCGACTATAGAGATTGTTTTTTTTACAATCTAAACGCGGTTGGAGATGATCGGTTCGGCAAGGTGTAAATAATTTTGGTTGACTGGTGGTGATTTTGTAGTTTTAGTATAAACAAAAGTCAATGTTATTTCTGATATATTTTATAGCTGAATCTGACAATTTTTGTAATACACACACACTACACATATTGTTGAGTTTAATTCAAATTCTATGTTGGTACTCTGTTATATTGAACTAAGAATTATCTCCTAAGATCTTTTCCTGTATACTTTACTTCGATTGGAACGGAAACAATTATTCTGGTTTATCACACAAATAGACACAGATTCAATCTTATCAGATCCTTAATCTATTATCGTTTCAGTTTGTTGGTTTGGTTGGAAGAGGTCACTTATGACTGATAAGGCCGCTAAATAAATAAACTATTGTAGTAAATTAATAAATACAATCCATACTAATATTATAAATTATAAATGCGAAAGTAACTCTGTCTGTCTGTCTGTTACTCAATCACGCCTAAACTACTGAACCAATTTTCATGAAATTTGGTATGGAGATATTTTGATACCCGAGAAAGGACATAGGCTACTTTTTATCCCGGGAAAATGACGCAATCCCGGAAATCCCACGGGAACGGGAACTATGCGGGTTTTTCTTTGACTGCGCGGGCGAAGCCGCGGGCGGAAACCTAGTTCTATATATATATTATAGATAAAATTCCATATTTTTAGTAGTATAAGTAATGATGGTGCCCAAATAGCGTTAACTGGTTGACTCGTCCATTATTTATTAAATAATAATGCAGCAATATTATGACTGTTCCGCCTACTATCTAAACGTGTCAATGTGTCTATCTAACCCTGACAATACTAAATTTAAAATACTAGAGACCACACTGCAAAATATGGACTTTAAACAGAAATAGATAGAGTCAAACCAGTGTTTGGTAACATGATAGCAAGAACAAGGTAATAAGCTTGATTACTTGAACATTAAAAAATTTCAAGGCTATAAAATAAAATAAATATCGTAGCAAAGGTATATCACAAATAAAAATTGTCATTCCACTTTGTTTAAAGCCAAACATTAAAATATTAAACTGGTAGAATTCAAGTGTTGCTCCACTATAAATTTAAGAGACAGTGAGCTGACAGGGAGGTGGCGGGAAATAAAAAGGATTGTAAGAGATTGCAGTAGTGTTTGTGGTGTCGAATATCAGTTATATTGGTTTTATCAACCGTGCTAAAGAGAGTTGGTTGTGACATGATGCTAGTTGCAGCTTTTCTGGGTTGAAAGGAAAAGGAAGAAATACTTTAATATACTTATTAATTTTTGTCTGTCATTTTATTTTTAGAATGCTTGAGAAAAATGTGTGTGGCGCTGACAACATTGCGTCACAGATAACGAAAAAAAAATTGTTTTTAGATGTATTTAATATTCACTTCTTTATATACAAAAAACAAATCAGAAAAGGTAAGTGTAATTTTGTAATCTTGAACTTTAAAGTAACTGTAACGTAGTTGATATTCGCATACTTAACATACGATTTTGTCTATCTAGCCCGGATGCCATTTTGGCTTTATCCCTTGTAAGCGTTCATCCTCCTAATCAATCTTGCAATATATGCATTTTATATTTAAGAAAACCTTCTTTTCGTTGATTTTTTGTTCTTATACTATGATGATAAAGAAATGATTATATGAATAATTAAAAACTAAACAAATATTGTGAATGAGTGAGCATTTATTTATTTGAATATTCACGAGTTATACATATATTACTAGACTTTGTAAGAGTAAACATGCAAAAGAAAAGTATCGAACAATTAGAATTCTGAAAAAATAACCGCTAAAAAGACTGTTACCTTCTACTCATATAAAACTACTGAACCACAAAGTTAAACATAAATAAATAAAATAAATATTTCAGGACAATTTTAACACACGGCACGATCTGATCCCATACTAAGCTTTCACTTGTGTTATGGAAACCAGATGGCTAGTAAATATACATATATAATTTTAAATAAATACTTATATAGATAATTAACACCCAGACACAGAGCAAACATCTATGTTCATCACACAAATATTTGCCCCGGGTGGAAATCGAACCCACGACCTCTGGTTTGGAAGGCAGGGCCACTACCAACCAAGCCAACCGGTCAGTCAAAATGTCAAATATTGTAAAAAATGTCACCTGACCCGGATCTAAGATGTCCCATTCAAACAACGACTTCAATTAGAGAAATAGAACTTTACGTACCGTCATCAATGGAACGACTGGAGCTGAGATACCTGTGGAGTTAGGAGTCCCGACCGGCTCCGTTTTCGGCCCGGTTGGTTATATTATGCACGTGAACAGCGTGTCGAATGTGGTCAAGAACTGTAGGGTTTGTATGTATGCAGATGACATGTGCCTGCTGCTCGCCGGCAACGACACAGCAGTCATGGTGGACAGAGTACAGAGGGATTTCGAGAACGTGTGTAAGTGGGCACATGACAATGGTATAATTCTCAATATACAAAAAACTAAATGTCTATATATTTATTCACCACACAATAAAAATGCTAAAAACTCAACTTTTCAAATAAATTTAATAGGCCACACATATGAATGTTTTCATAATAATAAAACTAACTGTGTATGTAGTAAGTTGGATGTCGTTGACAATATTAAATATTTGGGGTTGACAATTGATAAACACTTTAATTGGAAATTACATGTAAATTATGTGTGTAATCGTTTGAGATCAGTCTTGGGACAGTTTTACTACCTAAGTCGGATTTTAAATAAACATACTCTGTACGTTGTTTACTATGCACTTGCTGACTCAATAATAAGTTATGGACTGAGTTGTTATGGCCTAACTTTTAAAACATACTTAGATCAAATAAAGAACCTACAAGTAAGATTAATTAAGTATTTAGTTCATAAGAAAGTTCGAAAGAAGTTTAAAAACAATTATGACAAGTTATTTCCACATTGTAATATCTTACCTGTAAATTATAAGGCTATATATTTAAATGCCATAGATTCATACTATAGTAATGACTTTAAAATTGTTAAACAGTTTAGATTTAATACAAGAGCGTCAAAAGTAAGAAAATTTTATGTACCAATAACAAAAAATTGTTATGACCAGCGAACTAGAAAATATTATATACCAAAAATTTGTAACATGTACCCGATTTTACTAGACGATAATAAATTAAAAATAGGATCTGTAAAGAGTAAATTAAAAAAATACATTTTGTCAACTATCTAGTATTAGCTTTCCGCCCGCGGCTTCGCCCGCGTTGGCTGAAACTTAACATAATATAGATTATAGTTTATACTGAAACCTTCATCTTAAAAAAAAAAAAAAAAAAAACTGCATCAGAATCAGTTGCTTAGTTTTGTAGATTTAGGCATACATAGGTACAGAGAAATGTGATTTTGTTTTATACTATGTAAAATTTGTTTTATACTATGTATGTCATTTATAGCGGTATTTAAGTGTTTGTTTATCAACTAATTTGGCAATGTATAACCTAGGGTAATCTATAATAAGTAGGAGCGCAACGCCAACAAACTGTTTTACAGTTTGGCGAAAATTTGTTAAGGTTATAGTGTTAATAAATGGTAAATTAAAAAAAAAAAAAAAAAAAAAAAAAAACAAACTTCATAAACGTCCGCAGTCATTAAAAGTTCTGCACAAAAACGCGGGAAAAATTTAAAAGGGCAAATTAATCAAAGCGTAGTTAAACTGAGAACAAAGTTATCTCAATTAAAGAACCGACTTTATGGTGCAGCAAATTTTATGAGAAAGCAGCCTTGTTTTAATCTTATTCTGTGTTATGAGTTTTGTGCTCTCGGCCATGTTGATTCTTGAGGAAGTTTTGCATTTTTGTGTGGATAAATTTTTCATAGAAATAATAGTATGGATAAGAAATGGCTGCAAATTTATCGTAAAAATTAGTATTATTTCGTATTTTCTAGTGTTTGATTTTACGCGAGTATTGTACATTTAGAAATTAAAGTTTTTTTAACAGATTCTACCCGTGACCACGCTCGCTGTAAAGTGTTCGAAACGTCGGGAAAATCTAATATCTAATATTATAAAGGTGAAAGTTTGTATGGATGTATGGATGTATGGATGTTTGTTACTCTTTCACGTAAAAACTACTGAACCGATTACAATGAAATTTAGCACACATATAGAGGGTAACTTGGATTAACACATAGGATAGTTTTTATCCCGGAAATCCCACGGGAACGGGAACTATGCGGGTTTTCCTTTGCAAACGCGGGCGAAGCCGCGGGCGGAAATCTAGTAATATAATGAATAAATCGCGTTTAAAATCTGTTAAAAAATCTTTAATTTCTAAACATAATAATCTTAATACATAACTCCTTTTGTTAATTTAAAATCAAGCTTTTAGCCGCAAACGAAATCACTCGTGAAACCGTGGATCACAGCTAGTTCATATATTAATTTATATTATTTATGAAATATTAATTATTACTTTCTGGATTTATTATTTCGGAAATGCTTTTGTAATAATTTTAAGTTACATGTAGTCTTATATAATCTGACATACAATATTCTACAAAATGTAAATCATTCTCGAGTATTCCATATAGATTGAAGGTCCTAAACATGCAAAATTCTACATTTTTTTGCCAAATAATTTCTCCTAACCAAAGTTTTCGTTAAACATATTTGAGGTTATGTAACGTATTTTTTTTGCGCCAAATTTCGTTCTATTGAGAGGACAAAATAACAAAATGGCGTCAGGAAGTTCCATCCATTGAGATAGGCCACGTCAACATTATGGGCTTATCCGGGAAATGGCATTTTTTGACCACTTTTTAAGCTGTTTAGATAGCTGTAATGTTTACACATCCGGGAATAAATAAGCGGAAAGTTTTTGGAGATATTCATAAAGGATGTATGTTTGCTGTTGGTATATTTTGTTTTGTTGACGTTAAAAGGTTAGGGATAGGTCAGCGGTTAAGGTTTTCGATTACTATTAAAAAGTCGATAGCTTGAAATAATACAATCGAATCGAAAGAAGTATATATAACACGTAGTATTATAACACTATATACAGGTGTTTTGAACAGTTTTTATTTCTCTAAAAATGTTTCCTCCCAACAATGTCTACAATTGAATTTATCAACCTCGTGACCTCTACATTGAAGTCAAAAAATCAGACCAACTTGATGCTAAGACGAATCGATAGCTCCATAACATTTACATAGCAATATATCGACATGAGTATATATAGTATATTATCTGTATAGCATCCGCACTAGACGGCAGACAATGGCTAAATATACAATTCGTATTCTGCCGCAACATATGGCAGATTAATATTATACAGGGTGGATATTACTTTATCGGTACTTTATCGGATCAGTCGGGTTATCAGGAAAGTATACTTTTAACTTTAGTATTCATAGATGATAAATGTGTACGACAAATTATGAATAGATATTTTTAACTACCTTGGGTTTGGTCATTTTAAAAAAGAAGAATCGACAGGAAATTCGATAAAAGATAGAAGATTTCTACAGAGATGATCTTAAAATATAGCATTATTTAGAATGTATTATTTGCAAAAATACAAAGCACATTATTTAAAAAGATGTTTAAATTTGAAATCGAGTGATACTTGACACTTTTAAATTAGTATACCTAATATTAAAGTTAGTTATAAATATACAGGAACATAATATTGAGGACTGCAACACATCCACTTCCCAGTGGAGTGGATGCTTATGGGCGGCGTATATCGCTCAACACCAGGCGACATGTCTGCTCGTTTGCTATCCTATAGCATAAAAAAAATAATAAACCCGTACGTAATGACATCATTCTACTTGGATTATAAAAAATGTTAAACATATATAATTAAAACATATTTAGTTTCCTCATATTCTCACATTAAAACATCCTGTATATCACTCAATTCGTCGTGTTTGCTTTTCATTCATCTCACTGGATGGTTTAACTGCTGATTGGTTTATTGATCTAATTATGAATCGTTTATTTGGAAGGTTATGATTGGGTTTATAGCCTTGCGTTATAACTAAGATGAATTTCCCATAGCTACCTACGTATAAAAAATATTAGGACAGAGAATTAACTAACAATAGAATCTTTACACTTTGGCCTTTGACCTTGCTAAGTACGCATTGATTAAATAATTCTAGTTCGAACTAAAAATTGCAGCAAGTTACTTATGAACTATTTTTTGACTATGACATCATATTTGATTTTCTTTATGACATCTTGTGATAGTACCAATTAAAAATATATATAAATAAATAAATAAAAACAACATTAAACAAGGTAAGATCCAATTGATTTCAACTATTATAACAATTACTTTGAAACACGATCATCAAGAAATGCTATATGACATAACCATGTATCGAATTCTTCATATAACGTCAAAACATCGTATTGTTATATGTCTCAAGGATACATTAAGAAATAATTGAAATACCACGGGATCTTGTACCGCTCGAAGCGGGATTAGACATTTCAGCGACAGTATGTACTAGTGATGTGCTGATTGTCGATAAAATTTAGATTTTCGATAAAATTTATCGAACAACGCTTGCTTTTGAAGATTGGAGTCGTATGCTTTTTAAGTAGTTCTAAGCTTGTAGTATGGATAGTTTTTTTTATAGTATGGCCGAGGATTGTTATTCTTCGTAATTTGATAGAGTAGATAAATTGTGCATTCTATTGTATTAAATATAATTTGTATATCTTAATTTAAGATTTAAAGATTTGTGCATAGACTAACTGTATTAGATTTGATCTTCTTACCACTTACATATGAGAATAAATTAAAATGCGAAACAATAAATAGGAGTGAACTTATAATACATATAAAACATTCTACAAAATATAATACTATTTTTATGTATTGTGTCCGAATAGAACCTAGCATACCTTGTTATCATTTTTACAGAAATTAAATAAAAATGTAATAAAGTATCGATATAAATTCGTACATCCCTAATGACAGAAACCTGGAGAATTATTCTCAAGCTTCAATAGTGCGTAGTGTGATATTTCAATGTATTACGACTTTGTATCAATTACAAATTACAATACTAACAATGTTATTGGTTTTTAATATATTATTCATTACATTTACGTTGTTTTTTACACTTACTTCGGATTCCAATTTACTACAGGAAATGTTTTTTATTATTATTAAAACTATCAGTATTTTTTAAAAAATAGTCGCTGATTAAAAACGAAGAAAAAAGCGCATCGTAATGGGAATTATTCAAAATTCAAACTAAGTTCTTTACTCCCTTATTTCATAAATCACAGGTATTTATCATGATTATTAAAAAAACGATGCTTGGAAATAGTAATATTAATGTTTGTTAAAAGCGTAAAGTAACAAAAATATAAACTATATCTACAAAAAAATTTTAACCGAATTGTCTAATATTATGTATTAGCTTTCCGCCCATGGACTACATGGAATATTCTAATAAGTGATCAACATTTTACAAATCTCAACAAATTTAAAGACATTCAAAATACACAACATAATATTTACGTACTTCATATCTAAGACAAAATGTACCATAAGATCTTTTCTTTTCATAAATAATAGTTATTATTTCTACAAAAATTGAAACATACCACGATAAAATAGACTTCAAACGAAGTCCGTGTACACTGTAGGTATATAGCTAAAACAATTTAGGTCCGAAAACTGCAAAGGGCAGTCGTGTCCCTTTGTTGATGAAGCTGATTATCGTTCCCTTGATTAATTGATGACCAGATTTTAAACAAGGCTTTATTAATTCGTGCCTTGAGGTATTTCGGTAGACTTAAGATTTAGTGTAACTAAATTTGGATGTATTTTACAATGATGAAAATAGTTTTAGGAAATTAGGCGTTTTTGCGTAGCGACTAAATGATATATTTGTTTTTGTTTATATAAATCCAATGTATATATTATAATGTATAGAGCAGTTTTATATATTCGTATAAAACGAAAGGCAGGATATAAGAATTTTGTTATTACGAGACACTTCTAACAAGAAGAACTTGTATAACTAATATTAATTAATGATTTAATTCTGATTGTTTATAATTATTAAAATAATCCTTCTAACCATCGTAATTCAGACAATATGAATTCATATTCTACCACGTAAGTATAGTTAAACCATTTAAACAACTCAATGATCCAGCTATTATTATAATATGAATTTATATTTGAATTTCAATTACACTTATCATACATAACACAACGCAATGTTGTGCGTCCGTTTATTTATAAATAGTGATTTTAGTGTCCGGGTATTTTGAAATACTGTACGATAATAATAAATAGATAAAATAGATAAGATACGATGTAGCGTGAAATGTGATGTCAATTTATAATCACTTTCCTTTTTTTAATATTTTAAGTACTTAAGTACTTTCTTATAGTGGACTGCAGACAGTAGTTATGGAATAACTTGCTTGAACAAATAAGAGTCTTGATAAATTATTAAAGAATAGAAAAAAAACGATCACGAGGCGGGATTCGAACCCGCGTCTTTGAGCCATTCCGCGGAAACGCCTAGCCTATCGGCGACCAGTGATTCCGCTTGAGCAATCGAATTTCTTCTACTCTTTCGGTTTTATATTCTTCTTTAAAATGTATTTAATGCTATAAAACTAAATATTAAATTGGAGGCTTGGCAATTAATTGTTTAGCTAAGCTAGTTGGCTGGGTGTGATGTTACAATTTTAAATTATTTTATGGAATCACATTATGATCAGTCTTATATATTATTTTTTTTTAAATGATGATGAGCCTTAGTGATATTAATAAGTAATTAATTGTATCGACGTTAAATATATTTATCATATCTGGATATTAGTTTAAGTAGAACCAGCTTAATTTAATTTCTTGGAAACATAAAGATTACCGATTTACAAGAACATTTTGGCCACTAGAAACAAATAATCTGATGGTAATATAAAAGTTTAATTTAATAAATATTTCTATTCAAATCACGAACATGAAAAAAATGCACTGCCCTATATAAAATTCTTCAACACTGAGATCAACTTAATAAGCCGATTCATACACCCTTCGCTAACCTGAACACAGATATCACAAAATCAAAAACAAACAAACACACAAAAGAACCTACACAACAATACAATCACTTATCATATCTGATAATCAAACAATAATTATTATAGATACGACGCAATCATTTTCACGTAGTTTTCAATTAGTTCAAAATGTATCTCAAATTGGTTGCATTATTCTTTATTTTTAGTGTCTGTAATTGTGAATTGTCATATGATTATCACAGAAATGTGGGGGTTCGAGTCGCAAATTATGTTCTCCAAAATGAGAGGATGGCCAGAATAATTGGTGGGACTAAAGTACCTGGAACTACTTCTTATCCTTATCAGGTAATAACTAAACAAATGAAGAGATTTGAAAAAGATTGGTTTGATATTTTTCTGCTAATATAATGGTTCAGAGCTGATTCAATTTCAAATGGTGATTTCAGATTTTTCATAAATGAATGAAGTTGACCTGTCTAGTTATTCATATTTGAATAATTAAAACATTTTGAGGTAGAGTGTAGAACAAGAAAGAGAAAATGTAGACGAGATTTAACGATTTGGGTTTAGTGTTTAATAAATCTGGAGTCACAACAGTCAATTGTAGAATGATTCATGTTGTTTTGTCTAGTGAATATTTGAAGTACTTGAATTTAAAAACATTGTCTTATGAAATTAACATGTTATTTGATTTCCAAGGAATCTTACTATTACTACTGCTTTCCTGCAAAATTATCTACACGTCATCTACATAGTAAAAGTTTCATTGAACACCGTGGTCACCCAGAGACATTACTTTAACGTACACTATATTAATTATGCACTGCAGCCATCACTTTTATAAACAAACGCCTTTTGAGTTAATCTGAAATCATAATTGGCAAACAAACATTCCAGGCAGGTATGGTAGCAACCCTCACAACTGGCTGGACGTCCATCTGTGGAGGAGCCCTCATCTCAAACACCCGCGTCCTCACCGCGGCTCACTGCTGGTGGGATGGAGTCAGTCAAGCGAAGACCTTCACTGTAGTACTGGGATCCTTGACCATATTCACTGGGGGTACGAGAATAACCAGTAGTGATGTGGTGGTGCATCCCTCGTGGAACTTGAAGGACTATACTCATGATGTTGCTGTGGTCAAGATTGCAAGGGTGGAATATAATAGTTGGTATATTTTGTTTATATATATGATCTTTATATGGAAGAGCTGCTTCTGCTGTTTGATCTGGAATATAAAAAAAAAATTGGTTACGTTACTTTTTTCTGGTATGTGAAGTTTGAAAATCAATTTATTATTCGTTTTTAGGGTTATTTGGTACAAAAAAATCTTTCCTCTTAATTAAAATTTTATTCTAAAAATGTTATTAAAGATTCAAACATAAACAAAACATTTAATATTACAGATAATATACAAGCAATACCGCTGCCAACTGCTGCCGATGTTAACAATAATTTCGCGGGAGTCACCGCGACTGTCACGGGGTATGGCAAGACGAGCGATGGTAAGGAAGAGATGCAATAAATAATTATATAATAAATATGAGATATAATTTGAAAACTGGAGAAGCTATTCTACTTAATTTGCATATTTAAAGCCACTAATTTTAACATTTACACAGTTTATGTGCAGTTCATGGCTTTTTTGTTTGATTAAATGATTTTTTTATTACGATAAAAATTCCATTATTTGCTGTTAGGTAAGGTATTAAGAAACATTCTATTTAAATTTATAAGCAACACAAACATTATAAGTATTTTTTTAAAGTCATAAGTAATTATTTTGCAATATAAAGCTATAATATCTAGTTTTATAATTTTATCGGTAAAAAATTTGTAGAAAGAACGTATAAAATATAAATATACACCATATTCTTAAACTAATTTCAGCTCAAACCAGTTTCCCGACCACCACGGCTCTTCACCACATAAATTTGAAAGTCATCACCAACGCAGTATGCCAGAAAAGTTTTCCCGTGACGATCCACGGCAGCCATCTTTGTACCGATGGTAGTGGCAAGGTTGGCACTTGTGAAGGGGATTCTGGTGGACCGTTGACTGCTGTGGTTAATAATAAACGGACTTTGGTATGTGTTTTTGATATGTGGTATTTTTATAGTAGAGTATGCATAGGGTCTGATGTGTGGTCAAAGCCATAAACAGTAGGTGGTGTCAAACTCAAACTGAAACATTTACATTTATTCAATTAGACTTCTTCTAGAAAAACTTTGGAATCGTCGTTACATAGGTGTCATAGGTGCTCTGTGCTAATTGGACTCAGAATTGAAGTTTTATTTAGTTTTATGTATAATGAAAATTCTGTACCTATAATGAAATCTTTGTGGAAATTGTATAGTTTCAGCAGTTCATTTAAAAGTTCTATTGTATCTTTACAAATAAATTTCATAGTTTTGAACCTGATTTGGTTTTTGTTGTTGTGGAATCCCGATTTTTTGTTGTTGTTGCGTACATACCAACATTCATAGTTACAAAATGGAGATTATTATGAAAATATTCCTTTATAACAGATCGGCATAGTTTCCTTCGGGTTGGCTGACAGCTGCCAGTCTGGGAACCCATCGGTGTACACGCGGGTGACTGCTTTCCTTACATGGATCAACGCACAACTATAGCAGGAATTATGCATAAAAAAGGTTTTGTGCTAAATAGTATGGAGAATAAATGATATTTTATGTGAAGTTTTTAGTTTTTTATTATCCTTGATTAGATGACCAGCTTTGTACTGAACCGACGAGCGTATTATAACTTAACAAATAATTGTAAAAAATACAATTTAGACAACCTGATTTAAATTTACAGCTGATAAGTTGTATTTGTTCATTTAACTGAAGATATTTTTTAAGCTTTAGACTTTGTTAGCATTTTTACCACTAAAAAAATACATTAATTCTTTCCTTGTTTAATATTATTGAGAGGAAAATTTTGCAAATTTGTGAGCTTAGTCTAAATCATATTAGTAGGAGTAAGATTACAAAATGTTTAGATAACTTTATTTTTCAAAACTATATTCCCTCATAAATAACAAAGCTTCTTGATTTCTAATTCACTTTAAGCCTTAGGGAGTAACTTACACTGTTGGAAACTTGCGGAATTATTGCGAAGTTAAAGAATAAACAGTACAATAAAATCTAGGAATTAGAAGTTGTATAGTTGTAGGGAAATATATAGTCTTTAGGGTTGAACGTCGTTATGGGACATGAACATGGGTATACATGGTATATCCATTGAACTAACTAAAATATATTATGAAAATATAGTATCCTCAAGATTCCTTATATCTCCGTTTCAGAAATACACATATCTGAGTATCTCCGTGATGGTATAAATAAATGAATATGAGTAGTTAATCACCTGACATAACATCGTAAATGTGAATTTATAATAGTAAAAAATATATTAAAATATACTGAATAAATACTTTCAAATCTTCAGCTATATCTACTCGCATATATATAAAAAGGAAAAATGAAAATCGTTTTCATTGGTCACGGCATCACGCGTGAACGGGTGGACCGATTTCGATAATTCTTTTTTTTTTATATTCCTTGAAGAACGAGGATGGTTCTTATGTAGAGAAAACGTAAATATGTACCACGGGCGAAGTCGGGGCGGACCGCTAGTTATTTATAAATATTGTCTGTATCACTAAACTGCTTTATGTTTTATCGATGGACAATTTAGAATTTTGTTATCTATATAAAGAGATTTCTCTATACCTCTATCAAAATGAAGCAAGAGAGATCGCAATGTACTTAACCTATCTATTAAGATACTGATCTAATTATGATGTAATTTGAATACAAACAAGGTCAAACATGGCTACCGCTACGGTTTATATAGTTTGATAAATGATTGTGGATGGCTCGTTAGTCTCACAATTCAAAATTACCGACTAAAGTATAGTAATTACGCCTAACGCGCGGTCAAGCCCTAACTGCTATTAATTCCCCAATTAATCTTAACTAATGGATAACTGACTGTAACTAACGTCAGATAATTACTAGGTTTCTGTGTCGTTATAATAAGGTATTCATAAATATGTTCTAAATCTAGGGAAGGGGATGTGGCCTAAATACTGTGTGTAGAAAATGTATTGAGAGAATAGTCTAGTGCTATATAAAATGATCACATTATAAAACATAGTAGCTACTCCAGCATGAGAACGATAAAAAAAAAAGCCTAGTCACTTATCAAAGGCATTTCTTTTTATAGAGGGTAAAGCCGGGGCGACTCGTACTAGCTGCTTAAAGCAAATAGATTTATATATTTGGCGTGTTTCCAAAATTCCTCTTTTCGGCTCTGCTAGCAATGAGTTATTTATTAAAACAAGCGTTGTTTTGTTTAACTGTTTCATGTAACGTATGTATAGCATAATAGACTACAAGCCCGCATAGGAAAAAAATATGGGTCAAATGA
>CAJQZM010034406.1:0-39994 GCA_907164665.1 Colias nastes
ATCTGAAAAAAGAATACCTGAAAGTTATAGAAGAATATAAAGAATTACAACACATTGAAGAAGTACCTGAAAAAGAAATAAATAAAAGAGCAGTTTACTTACCCCACCACGCCGTTGTACGCCAAGATAAGGAGACCACGAAGACTCGAGTTGTGTTCGACGCTTCCTGTAAAGGTTCTAACAACATATCATTAAATGATGAACTCTTACCTGGTCCAGTATTGCAAGAAGATCTCAGAAACATTATTATGAGGTGGAGAACTCATAAAATCTGTTTCGTATCAGATATTCAGAAAATGTACAGAATGATATGGATGAATAAGAATGATGTGGACTACCAAAGAATAGTCTGGCGAAATGATCCAGCTGAAAATATACAAGATTTGAGATTACTTACCGTCACTTTTGGAACAGCATCCGCTCCATACCTAGCTGTAAGAACACTTAAGCAACTTGCTGCTGATGAAGGTCATCATTTTCCTGAAGCTGCTAGAATATTAAAGGAAGATTTTTACATAGACGATTGCATGTCCGGTGGTGATAATTTAGAACAATGTATTCAACTAAGAAAAGATTTGACGGAACTATTGCGAAGAGGAGGTTTTGATCTTAAAAAGTGGTCGTCTAATAGTGCAGAATTTTTACAATCTTTAGAAGCAAATGATAGATCTACAAAGGCGCATTTAGATATTAAATTAGATGGTATTGTCAAGGCATTAGGTGTTCAATGGAATTTGGGAACTGATCGATTCGAATATAATTTTAATTTAGCATCAATAGAAATTGATAATATTATAATAACTAAACGCAATATTCTTTCTGATATACAAAAATTATTTGACCCATTAGGATGGATTGCACCTTGCATTGTTTTAGCTAAAATTTTAATGCAGAAGTTATGGCTTGAAAAAGCAAACTGGGATGAGGATCTTTATATTTTTATAAAAGAAGAGTGGAAGAATATTCGCAATGATCTCCAAAATCTAAAGGATATTACTATAGATAGATGGCTTGGAACAATAAATACAAATTTTGATACAATTGAAATTCATGGGTTTTCAGACGCTTCGACATTAGCTTATGCTGCAGTTGTTTACTGTCGTGTTAGAAATGATGATGGAACTTACAGTACAAGTCTAATTGCTGCAAGAACAAGGGTTGCACCACTTAAGACGATATCATTACCTAGACTTGAACTCTGTGGAGCTTTATTACTTTCTCAACTTTTGAAGCAAGTATCACAATCACTGCGTATACCAACATCCAAGGTTTTTGCTTGGACAGATTCATCAATTGTTATTGCTTGGCTATTTGGTGAACCTTCAAGGTGGAAAGCTTTCGTCGCAAATAGAGTAGTTGAGATTGTTTCTACAGTAAACAAGGAACAATGGCATCATGTTCAATCTCACGATAACCCAGCAGATATAGCTTCGCGAGGAATGCTTGCTATAAATCTTAAAAACTGTGACATTTGGTGGAAGGGTCCCACGTGGTTAAGAAACAATGAACTACAACTAGAAAGACCAGAATTTATACAAACTGATTTAGAAGAAAAGAAGATACAAGAAGATACAGTCACACTAGCAAATACTATACAAGATAAAATTTCATTGAAATTTGAAGAATTTGATACATTAGAGGAATTATTGAGAACAATAGCTTATTGTCAAAAAATGTTAAATGACTTTTGGTGCCGTTGGCAAACTGAATATTTGACCAGTTTACAACAGCGAACAAAATGGTTGAAGAAGAATGATGAATTTAAAGTAGGTGATGTTATTTTGATTAAACAACCTAATTTGCCACCTGGCAAATGGGCATTAGGGCGTATCACTGCCAAACACCCGGGGCCAGACGGTTTCACTAGGGTTTATAGTGTTAAGAGCGGTGATAGTATAATAAAAAGAAGTGTATCTAAATTATGTTATCTTCCTATCAATACAGATATCAATTAATCATTTAAAACAAGCGAGTCAATTCATTCAGCATGTAATTGTTCTTTTGCTATGGTATATGTATGTGTATTTGATTAATTATAAAGTGTAAAATGTAAAACCTATCTGTATTGTTGTTATGTGTATAGGTACACCAATTATATTTAATATAAAACTGTCATAAAAATGTATAAAATTGTGTGTAAAGTAAAATATAAATAACAAAGCCTGCAACGATTGTATTTAATAAATTTATTAAAAATTAAAGTAAAGGTTATAGTAAACAAATGTTCAATGTAATAAGTATATGTAACATTCAAATTTAAGGTATATATTGATTTTTTAAGGTGTTATTTGTTAATTCATACAGCATGCCGCTTTGATTGTAAGTTAAGTAGACTAATTTGATTGTTATTTGAAGGGACTAGTGTAGTCCTTTGGTGGGCGGTATGTTCGGTTTTTTATTAATTGCGTCGATGACTAAGTCGCTAGTATGTCAGTCAGTAATAAAACAGATTCAATAGAGGAAAGACGTTTCATTTCAACACGAAAACACGGGTTATGCAAAAACAAGCCTTATTGCCGCAACACAAATATTTTGTATTGTGTGATGATTTATGATGACATTATTTTGTGGCAATTATTAAAGTATTATATTTGAGACTAACTTAAAATTATTGATTCCATTCTTTGACACATGATTTTACTGACTAATCGAAACGGTCAGTTAATTATTAGATAAGTCCGTACCACCTATAAGTACAATCTGTTAATATATGATGTTAATAATCAATAGAGTAGAGTCTTACCATACTCACTTATTATGAACCAACTTTCTTTATCTGCCTCCAATGGCAATCTTATGGCTCAAGTTTTGGAACATCCACAAACCAGACTACAACAAAAATAACTTATAGTATTTACAGCGTTACAAATGTCACCAATTTGCAAGTAAATGTGAGAATTTCCAACGTATTGGAGAAGGGAATTGCTTCATAACTTTCGATATTTTCGATATCACCAGTGACACGAGTTATTTAGACGTCTTTGTAGACTCGAGTGTCTTTGTGGTACGTTTTTATAGGAATTGAATTGGGTGAGAAGTTTTAATGTATAGGAAATGGTTTTTTAATTTCCAGGTTTCAAGAAAAAAACATCTTATACTATTAGATAGATAAATAGGATAAAATCTTAAAGTAATTGTTGTGTATTTACTGTATCAGTTAGACTCTTTTATATATAATATTCTTGGTATTAGACACGCATTCATTTATACAATATCTACTCTGTTGATTCCACAGACATACATTGATTCCTTCATAAATTAATTAAATTAATCGTAATATAAATTGCTATTTTTTATCACAAATGTACATTTGTATGTAATGTGCATTACTATATTTTAATCTAAATAGGTAGGTACGCGTTGAATGTAAGAATCTAAGAAAACAAAGAAAACGAAAAAAAAAGAAAACAGCAATATCATACACCGACAACACAATCTTTCATTGTATCCACAACAATTGTATCTATGTTATAGGCAAACTCCGAAGCTCCGGCGCTCCTAGGTTGGACTGGTCAATCCTCAGGTCAGACTGAATGACTTAGTCAAAGCCCAAACAAATGTAAATTTTCGGCCTTTGACTAAACAATTTTCGTCAAACCTGGGAGAGACTAATTTGGTCAGGCAAACGTCAAAACACAATTTTATTAAATCGGGGTTTGACGAGTCAAACTCCGATATAGGTATGAAGTGTCTTATCTTCGTATATTTGGAAGCATTTTATCATTTAAGCAGCTTTCAAGTCTTAAGAACCGCTTAACTCTGCCAGTTCTGACACTTGATTGGTCAGCTTACGTGATTTTCACTTTTATATTTGAGATGCTTTGAGAGAATGCCGTGTGGCATTAGGCCCGCCTTTTGTACGATGTGCAATAAAGTATAAAATAAATAAATAAATGCTTTGGAATATACGGAGGTTAGTTTGTATAAGATTAAGTATAAAAAAATAACATTTTTAAAATTTTGATGTTTATTGTTTTAATAATTTCTTAAGTAATTAAAATGAAAAATTAATCATTTTTCTGACATGGTGAGGCATTAACTTTAATGTTAATTGTTTTAATAATTTCTTAGGTAATTAAAGTGACAAATTAATCATTTTTCTGACATGGTGAGGCATTAATGTTAATTGTTTTAATAATTTCTTAGGTAATTAAAATGAAAAATTAATAAAAAACTAGTTGATGAACGACATTTAACGGTCTAGTCTCGTTGATGAAAAATGCGTCGACGACCCATTCCTAGTCGGAACACCGCGGTCCGCGAGAGACATTATGAAGGTTCATAAAGTTCATAAGGTTTAAACATGTTCAGATCAACGTTTGACCGAGAATTGCAGTCGCTTCTAGGATTGACTAGGCCAAAACCGAAACAGAATAATTTACTTTCGACGTTTGACTGAAAAGTTAGGAGCTCCTGGGTTTGACTAAAAATACTTCAGGCAAAGGGCGAAATTGAAATGTATTTCGGGGATTGCCTGATGGCTTTGGCCAAACCTAGGATAAACCAGTCCTTCCGCGAAGAGACTGTGTATCGGACTTTGACTATAACATCTATATAAAATATAACAAATTTCAAGTGTAAAATAAATCCCGAAGTAGCAATATGAACCGGCAAGTTTAAACCACAACTATTGCGAACTTTGGAATGACTCTCGAACATTCTCAATATTTCAACTGTTCAACGTTAAACGATGAAAAAGTTATTTTAAGACTTCATTATAATAGTTGGCCCAAGTTTTTATGAGTAATGGAAATTTTAATAACTGCTATTGGTATAAAGTGAATTAAATGTTTCAAAACTTTGCGAATGGTTTTAAAATATGTAGTTTTTCTGACATTTGATTTAACACAGATATTTAATAAAGATATTCAAAGAAAATGATTGATTTTTCTGCCCCGTAAATATTACGCTTTACTGGGTTTAACATAATTATATCCATGCATATATCTAATGTTCAACTCAGGAATAACAGGAAATTGCTTATAATAGGATTTTGCATGTTAGTATAGTAATTTATATAGGTATATTATTATTATCCTTTCTCTTGTTTTTAGGTCTTAAAGAGGACGCAATAAGGGTTTTAAATCAATTGAACATGGCCGTCGATTCATTCCGCCTCCACCGTACTAGCATAATTTGTTGCAAATTGTCTGCAACTTTTGTGGTATAAGCTGAATAATTTAACAAATTCTGTTGTTTGGTAACTTAAATTTAGGTTTATAGTTATTTCTTCGTAAATTCTTAATGGGTTATTTTACATGGCACTTCTTTTACATCGTGACTCACTATAGGTTTTTTATAACATCGTCACTCGCATGTTATAAAAAACCTATAATCAACAATAATCATAATCGTTACCTATTTCAATCTGTGCAAAAAGTGAGGCTTGTAAATTAACACAGAGCAGGGAAGTACAAAGTTAAGTGAAAGGACAAAATATAAAAGATAAAGTTAATGCTCTTTACAGCTTCATAATATAATCAGCAGCGGGTAACTCTCTCGACCGCAGTTCGACGTCCAATGAGCGAGCGGAATTTATGTCTAGCGTACATTCTGAACCTTTTAGTGCTAACGATTTAGTGTTCAATTCTACTATTTCATTGTTCTTGGTAAATTATTTTTTATTTTCATTGTTTAATTTTAATAATTATCTAATGTTTTCGATGGAGAGTAGCAATGTATTATTTGTCAATAAAGTCTGTATAGATATTACTACCATTTTATGACAAATTGATTATGTAAAAGCCTCATTGAAAGGTAAATACTGGCTGATATTAACTTGCATAATATGTAGTGAATAAAAATAAATTATTTAGGTAGTTCAGTAGATTGACTTTTACAGCCTCTCTTCTATTAATAAAATTACACCTAAAAACAATTACGATATTTCAAACACACCATTATAATAATTATCATCTAATGAGTAACAATGTAATGAGCGTTAAATCTTTAACAGGTCCGACAGGAGTAAGGTCCCTTACCGGAGGGACTGAAGAAAACATTTATTGAGCCGTAATCGTCCCTTTTATATCGCTTTCTGTATTTTCACCGAGATATAATGATTTACAATTTTATCTGTTACGGTTTTTATTTTGTTAACGAAACGTTTTGAACGTTTCGTTCAATGATGGTAAAAATTGCAAGGCTTGACAATTTTGTGGTTTCAATAGTTAGTGATATTGACTGCCACGATATGTCGTGATATGTCTGAGTTTTTATAATCATATTCATGACATTAAACGCAATTTAATATATTTAAAATTCGAAGAATGCTAAATCGATTATGTCACCGTGTTGTGTGGATAACTCAGCATTTGCTCAGCATTATAAAATATAGGTTCAATTCCTAGATTTCAATCTTATATCTTCTTCTTCTTATATATAAAAATGAATCGCAAAATGTGTTGGTAAGCGCATAACTCGAGAACGGCTGAACCGATTTCGATAATTCTTTTTTTATTATATTTCTTGAAGTACGAGGATGGATCTTATGTAGAGAAAACGTAAACATGTACCACGGGCGAAGCCGGGGCGGACCGCTAGTTGTTAATAATTTTACTTGAATTTGGAATAAAATTTATATTGAATCTTATAAAAATCTTTTAGGTGGTGTATTTTACACACATATTTTTTTAAATAATTAATATACCCCGAACAAATCCAAACACACATCTACTATACTACAATATTCATTCGCTCCATCAACTAACATTAAATTCAACAGTTTCCATCACTACAGTGCCTTTAATATTAATCAGAACTACCTTAAACTTAATCAACTATGAATTTCCCTTAGTGTGGACTATCGGCCATTTTAATTACATCGCAGTCAAAGCTAGAATTGGCGGGAAACTGAATACCTCGAGTGCAGTGACCCGAGTAATTGATTATTTGAGCCCAAACGTCTTGTGGCCATCGGTGACTAACCTCGCCTTAGAGTAGCCAAGCATTTGTTGTGTAATTGTAGGTACTAATAGCCTAAATTACGAAGCGGTAGTGGCTAAAGTAAATTGGGAATTTGGAGTTGTTGTTTATAAAACCGGTGGTAAATAACATTAGAGAAGATTCAAAAGACTGATTCTTGATACGATACTGATTCTTGTGGTATATTTACTTGACTTCATTTGATATAAAACTCCTGTTTATAATATAATAACATAATTATTTGTTAATACTTTTACGTAGGGCCTTATCTATATTTCCTGATGATTTTAGATACCTGTAATATTATTTATGATTATTTTTCATAATTTACCAGTATTTAATACGCCTACATTTTACAGGCATGCACAAATGGAATAATTACGAATACTGTTGAATCAACCAATAATAGCGACCGTCTGACTAAATACTTTATTTCAACAAGATTTCAACGGTATCATTAATAACTGAATGGACAAATTAGTAAGAAAAAGCGATATAAAATCGTAACCATACATTTCCTCGTTGATTTGTTCGACACAGATCGTCTTCCTTCCGGAGGGGACTCCATGAGAACAAGCCATGAACAAGCCTTTGATCTGATCTCTAATTACTTCCGATTTATTATCGTACGGTTACCTGATTTATTTGACATAACCACGTTTTTTCTATTGGAATAAAAAAAAATTGGTACCAACGATTTCGTTCGCATGGTTATTGATATGATGCGGTTTTCCAGCGTTATTCAAGTTGATAATGTTATAGTTTAAATCTTCATTAATTCTAAGCAGTAGTCCCTTATATTAACATTTAACGCTGTTAAACAAAAAACGAACTATTCAGATTAATGATGTTAGTATAATATTATAATTTATAATAGCACAATAATTTCATGCTCTGAAACAATTTTTACAATGTTTTTACGGTAAGTATGGAACTTAAATATTTCATTCCAATTATTGTATTATTGATATAATCCACAAAATACAAAGTTATTAAGAACTTCATAGATCACATTAAATTGAATATAAAAGTAGGACGATAGAAGAGCTTTTTTAATCTATACTTATAGCAAGGATCGAAAGGTCGAGATATTATTACTCTGAACGAGGATCAATTATCTTTTGATATCGGCCTTCTTTTGTAAGCTTTATATTATTATCTACTTACAATTCAAGCTATATTATATCTCTAGGATAAATATTACACAGATAGTAGTCTTATTTAAATTAAAGACTTAGAGATTTGGATATTTATGAGGTTTTTCGTTATTTTCACCTGTGGACGAAAGCATTTCTATATACAGGGTGGACATTTTCAATGGGCCCTGGAGGGCCTGGAGGTTATTTTTTTTAACTTTTATTTAGTTCGATTCCCGGTCGAAGCAAGTGATTTTTCGAAAATCTTGGAATGCACTTCTATTTCTTTTTAAAAATAAAGGAAAGTTTCGTTTCAGCAAAATTTACTATCTCCAGCATTTAAAGTACTTTCCCTCCAGGGCCCATCGAAAATTTCCACCCTGTATATCTGTGTTGTTCTGATGTATAATAAATATAACTGTAAATTTTCACCCAAATCCGTATTTTGGTGAAAAAGTATCAAAAACCACACTCGCAAACTTTCTCATTTATAATATTAGTAGAATAAATTCCTTATTCATACATTTCCCTTTAATTTATAGGCTACAATGGAACCTACACAGTACATTGTTTTCCGCAGTGGTCCCAGTGTGGTTTGATTAACCTACATTCACTGAATAGCTCTTTATAGATACACTAGCTGTCCCGGCGAACTTTGTACCGCCCGGGCCCTGTCAATGAATGTTGTGTTACCTTTTAGCTGAACTAATTTAGGCTTTGATGAACGCAATACAATGATACAAAATAAATATTTATATGGATTGATATGTAATAGTATTTTAATTTATTACTTCAAACACGTCTCAGAGAAAAATGATTGAATTTTAATAAGTCGTGCAGCATGGATTAACTCTTTTCATTCTTTAACTGTTATCGACCACGCCATCGTTTCGTTTCACTTTAGTTGTGTACCACCACTACCATTATCATTGGGCGATCGACGCTGATACAGTGGGTAACCATCGTTGCCTGTGATGGTCTCTGCCATCAATTTTCGTGGATACCTTTTGGTACACTCGCTGTTAATCATGCATGGTGTTTGGTGGTTGATGGTTTCAGACGGTCCATGAATCATATTCGTGATAAAAACGTCATGTCGGTCTTAGAGCAAGAGCCCGTTTCAGCCAGGCGCACAGTATTTCATAAAACCAGAAAGTTTGTCTGCGCACGTCACCAACACAGGTAAGAACGATGAGCGACTATGTAGTTTGGGTAGTGGTTACTTTGACAGGTAACAGGTAACAAAGGTGTAAAAAAAAGCACCTCAAATACGTTAAAGCATAAAGCTTGGTTTTTTGATATTTTATTTAGAATAATATTTAAAATGATGTCATCCATTGCCGGACACTTAGTATGGTTTTAACCCCCTGCCGGACACCCCAAAACTCAAAAAAATAATTGTACTTAAACTTACAATATAGTATAAAAGCTGAATTTAAGATATGTTACTTGGGGGACTATCAAAAGAATTTACCCCAGTAGCCGGACAGTTTTCACGGTTTTTACATATTGCCAGAGGCCTTGAAAGTCTGTGGTAAGTGCGAGCGCGAGGCAATATATATTTAGGCAGTTTGAGTGAGATGGTGAGTTTGCTCTAATATTGTTGAAGCAGTCGACTGCTTCAACAATATTGCGTAAATTGCAACAAATTATAATTGTCAGAATTTTTACATTTTTATAGAATTTCTTTTTAATAATTAAGCGAACTAACCTCCTTTGTTAGTTTCCTCACCAAAAATACCTTATCAATTTCTGAAAACAGCGTAAACACAAATATTTGAGGAATTTTTATGTATCTGCTTTTATTGTACTTTTTAATAATTGATTTAAAAAAAATACAAACAATATTTATTCACCCTTTTTACTTTTTAATTATTTTACACATAATACATTTTTGAACGCATGAATGTCAAACATTATTTTCCGTATTTGACAGGATTGACAACTAATGATTGACATGTACGAAAATCAAAATTTTTGGGAAATATTTATTCGTCTAGTTTTTGTTGTTTTTATAATTTATTCTGCTATTCTGGACGGAGACATAATCCAACAAATCTAAAACCATGAAAATTGGTTCAGCAGGTCTCGAGTTATAAGTGTTGGAACATACACGACTTTCTTTTATATATATAGATTTGTTTACTGTCAACATGTGGATTAACATACCATCAAATATATATGTTAAAGGAAGATAATTAAGCCCATTTATAAAATTTAATGTATAATAAAACCAGATATATTTACAATTCTAAATGTATTATTAAAAATACTGTTTGATCATGTCCTCAATCTTTAAATCTGTGTTGTAACACAAACACAAAATAGGCTCATAATAATGTTAAAATATTTTGTCAAATAAATAAAAAAATCGCACATAAATTGAACCATGCTTGACACCACATAATTATAGTCACCCTATCCAAAGTTTACGGGAACTTTGCGAACTGTGGTCACTTCGTAATGAATAATAAATATACTGCGACTCCGAAGTCTAAGTTTAGTTTGGTAAGTTAATGTAAATGTGTTTCAATTATTATGAAAATTTGTCTTACGTAAATAGGATTTATTTGGGAATGGTTAAAAATTGTATAATTTCCTACGAGAATTATTATTAACGAGAAAGTTTGTGAGTATGGATGTTTGTGAAACTTTCAAGGAATCGTGATCGTATATACATGAAATTTAACAAAAATGTAGATAAGATGAAGTGAAGACGCGAGCTGAATTTATTTGTTTGAAATACAAATGATTCAACATTGTTTATTATTGCAATCCTATGTGCTACGAAAAAGAGCTTTCGTAGCAGACTCTACGTAGCAGCGTAGCAATGCGTCCGGTCGTAATATACTATTGTTTAATTATTATTAAATATGAGAAATACTGAGAGATATACTGTTTACAATTTACTTAATAAAATTATTTATTAATCGCAAATGTTTTGGGTCCATATTAACAAATTCGAATAACGCATGACAAAGTGGTACGGACTCGCTCTAAAAATTACATTTAAACAGTATAGTTTTAATTCCACTCGCACAAAATACTTGTGTTTTAACGCTCTATGAATACATTATAGCGAAACAAAACGAGACAATTGTAATATGTCAAAGGGGAGGGCTTTTATTTAATGAAACTCCCATTGTTTTACATTTAATTTTAGCTCGACGCATTTGTGTTAACTTTGATGAGATGAATGTTTCACGTCGAGAAGAAACTACGTTTTATTTCAAGGCTTTGTGTTTGTAACGGGATTAAAGTTTACAATAGTGCACTTTACATCATACATTTTAAACTGTTTAGAATTTGTGTTTTTAGTCGTGGTTATTTAGTTAAAAATAATGCAAAAATAATGAATTGCTTTCGTTCTCTAAAACACTTCTAGTAGAAATTGCGTAAAATTAACAAGATACCACTAGAAAATAGTTATAAAAGAAATTCTAAACTTTAATCTGATACAACGAGTTTATGAAGCTCCTTGAAGTGGGTACAAGAGCTGTTCCAAGAAAGAATCAGTTCATAACTTCATACTTTACAACTTCTAGCACTTTTTCTAGTTATTTTTACAAGCAGAATTTATAAACCTTACTAGCTGTGCTCCGCGGTTTCACCCGCATTGCTCCGCTCCTGTTGGTCTTAGCGTGATGATAAAATATAGCCTAAATAGCCTTCCCCGATAAATGGGTTATCAACACTGAAATAATTTTTCAAATCGGACCAGTAGTTCCTGAGGATAACAAACAAACAAACAAACAAACTCTACAGCTTTATAATATTAAAATAGTATAGATGAAGTATGAAATGCGGCTCTACAGTTTTCCAATTCCTGTCATTGTACCGCAGTATATTATATGCAAATCTCTATATCAATGGATAGCAATACGTCCAATCCGGTCGAATCCGCGTGCGACCGTCACACACTCACACCGGCAGGAAAAGGTTGCAGCTTAAAATATTTGATTTCACCTCGGTTCACGGGATTTCGGAAATATCGTATTTAATAAAACGATGTGATTGGTCAATAGCCTTGATTTATTCTTTCAGGTAGTTTAGTGTTTTGTATGATTAATTTATTTTAAACTTATTTTTAAGAAGATAATACGGGTGTAAGTTAGATTAATCCAAAGACAACATTTATCTCATTAATTTCATGATACCAAACCAGCCATTTAAATTTTTATTTTTCACCCAGAATGAAATTAGTATCTGTTACATTTATTGTCTTTCTATTTTACAGGATAATTATATTCATCTTATATTTAATACCACACATTCTATATTTTCTTTAAAATGCTATAAAATTGCATTTATTCTTCACAAGCAATTGAAATCCCACGATGATAAATACATAAGCATTAACTTTTTAAAGTTAATGGGTTAGTTCGCCTATTTTGAATTTTAATTACGTGCTTTGATTTTCAAAAATACTGAATGAGTGAGAAAATTACGCCATAGCATGAAAGGATTTAAACAGGATTTCATTGTAACGTTTAGAAATTTAAAATAGCTCCGTGCGATGAATTCGTAATAACCCCAAAAAGCATTTAAATTTCGCAACTTCTAAATGCTCTTTAACCGAAATTAATTCAACGGAAGAGGTTGAATATCCTAAAAACCTTCTCCGACAAATACGGTCCCTATTATATTATATAACGTGGTATTCGGTGCACTAAATCTCTAATATCCTTTCCACGTTTGCGACGACGTACATTTGGCAAGCATACATCGCTGCTTTACTATAGAACTGTTTATACGTGTGGGTAATGCTTTCAGCAATGTAAGCGAATAAACAGATTTACGTCGGCAAGATTAAGCATGGTACTGGGAGGTCTAATTACTGGAGATAGTACTATAAGATTGTGCGGGTCGTTGTAAGGATTCCGTGACGTCAAAGACATCGGTAATTGGGTCATGGATTGGAAGGTTTTGGAAGTCCTGTTATTAATTAACATTAGAGCTATCAATTATATTCGTATGTCTTATAATGGAATTTCAGCTTGGTAGGTAATAGTATTATGGAATACTATTCACTGAATAGTAATTTAAGATACCTTGTTAAGATATCAAGTGCTTAATATAAACTTATAAAAAATAAACGCGCCATAGAAACTTCATTTACCTAAATATACAGGTAAATTAGCTTGGAGAAATTTTTGCATATGTAATGGTGTGTATATTACTCAGATCTTAGAGCGCGTTTCCACTATATCGTTCTGGCCTATACAAAAATGTTTCGATATCCTAACATTACTATTTAATTTTATACTTATTCCTAGCAACACTTTTGTTTTCAATAAAAACAAGTTTTTATTTGAAAGAAAATGGTTTTGACTTTATAAAAAAAAATATATCATTCAATTTCACGTCCTTGAGCAAACGACAAGGCGACTACCGTGAAACAATAAAATATCGTGTCCATAATAATTTGTTTCATAATTAATATTTGACCATAATAATTACGAAACAAAACAAATAAATAAATCGTCACTTGATAGTGGAAAGTGGAAACACGCACAAAACCAGAATAAACCAGTTTACGCTGTCCGCAGGTGCCACGTGCAGTCGTTTGGTACCGTTAGAACATAAAGCACACATTTAATTCAAAAATTATAATTATTACCTAGTTTAATTGTTAAATTTTGTATTTGTTGATTGTTGTTATTATTTGTTATTATTGTTATAATATTTGTTGAAGTGTTTAATTTGTGTGTAAGTGTTGTAACTTTATATTGTTAATTCAAAATGGCTCCAGTGTTAAAACATGGTCGAGGCAAGCCTTTGACTTCTCAAACTAAAGAATTAAACTTTACATGTCGTTTCTTTTTCAGGTTAGTAAATTTTTCATTTTAGTAACATTGTTAATGTAAAAGTTATACGTATGTTAAATGTGCAAATAATATTAAAATAAAGTCTCATCTTTTTCAGAGGAGAAACACATATAGTTTAATTAAATTTAGTTAAATTTAATTTAATCCCTTATATATATGTCGTGGCCATATCGTAGATTTGCTCATTTCATGATATGATCGATCATTTCGTGAAATGATCGCATTGCATGAAATGATCGAATGTCTATTGGCCACATCATGATGTGGTTTGGGCAGATCAATGATAAGAAATCGTTTCTCGATATGGCCAACTAAACGCGCGGTTTTTTCATGAAATGATCAAAATTATTTGATCATATCGTAAAATAGTTACATTAATTATTGGTAGAGGCGCTGCAAGCTCTGTGTTTATGTGATAACTGATAATATGGCGGCCGCTGGCGAAAATTTAATTATTCGCAGTTAAAAACTTCATAATTCGTTTAATAACAATATGAAGAAAGTCATAGCAAAGAATTTACGACGAAGAGGTTCGAGTACTATGGAAAATGTGGATATCTTATATGTATTGAAGAAAAAATGCGTCTTAAATAAAAGGATTTAAGACGCATTTTTTCTTTTAGGATATATATTTATATATCCTACTATATTATTATGATTGTTTGTTTTTTAAAAAGCGATCCGCTTCTGGCACTCGCCGGCCGCTACCGCGGCACGCTCGCTTTGCTCGCTCGGCTCGTGCGTTGTTTATCAAAGTCTAACCTAACCTAACCTAACTGTTTTCTATTGCAAAAACCATTCGCTTCTGGCATTCGCCGGCCGCTGCCGCGGCACTAACTTAAATGACACTAAACAAGTGCTTAGAATATTCTGAATTTTTTTAATATTTTATGGACTCTCTATATTTTATACGATCTGGCCAAATGTGGATGATCAAATCGTGAAACGTTGACGATTTAACGATCTGATCAAACTATGTTGGCCATTTCCTGAAATGCGACCATTTCGTGAAATGATCAATCATATCATGAAATGAGCAAATCTACGATATGGCCACGACATATTATATATAAAATAAAAACTAAAAATAAAATGTTGTTTTATTTTATTTGCTGACCATACACTACTACAAACGCAAAAATTTCTCCAAGCTAATTTACCTGTAGTAAGTGATTATTACTAGTAAAACAATATTCATTTTATTTCGATGAAAATAAAATGAACGGGTACAAAATATACTACTATAATGAGATTAAAGAAATACATACCAGAACGAAAATAACAGTCACAAATATAACGTATAAATTTTTACGTTTCTAAGCCACAGGAATAATTTACTAAATAACAAAGGATTTATTCACATTAGTAGCTAAGTCTTGCGACAAGACTCCCAATTTAGTCGTCGAGTTAACATTAGCTTAGCGAGTAATCACCCAAGCTTGCTTCGGATTTACAGCTCACTCCAATTACGTACTTCATTAGATATCATTATTGTATGTTAATTGTTCCTTTGTCCTTGTTTTTTATATAAAAATATATATCAATAAAGCATTCTTTAAATTAGTGAACTTCTATCAATCTTAGAGAATTTACCTGTAAGCTTTTTAATTTCTAAATCTCTTATTAGTAAACGTTATAAAACCAAATCGATCGAATATAACTCTACATCAAATCGAATGAATATTAAATATTATCTAGATGAAATTTATCATAGATTATTAAAGTCAGAAATAGCACATAGACTACCACCAAACTACCACTTATAAAATACAAACTAGTCTATAATTTATGCCCTATAAATAATCCTATATCAAAAAGCAATCCAATGAAATACGACACCAAATAAATCTCTCTTTGTTTGATGTTCCTACGAATTTAACACTAAGCCGAGGAATATTGTAAAATAAAGAGAGCAAATTCTTCTACAAATTTGAGATCAGATATTTCGGATTAGAGCCTCCGAACGAAGGTGCGATTGTCTTGTACCAACTTTATCTGATACCTTTGTAGGTGCTTGTAAGACTCCGTTGCCATGGTAACTATTGACTCTCGGTTTTTGATAGATGCTTTTCGGAATTGTCGCCAAAGGCAGGATAAGTTATTAAGATTTGTCTTCCTTGTTTCAAATACTGAAAAGCTTTTTAGAACAGAGGCTTCTTATTTTTTTTCTGGATTCAAGTTTACCTTAAGTTAAGAAAATGTTTGGGAAGGCATTCAATTAGTGTAAATAAAATTTCTAATTGTGTATATACACAACACGCCTTTTTCCAACAACCTTGCGGAATTACCGCAAGTTGTATGTACACGTTTAAAATAAAAATGTACATTTACATAATACAATTAATAACGTTACAAAAATATAAATAACCCATCTCAACATCACGTAAGGCAAAACATCTAAGGATAATCATATATTTTGTTGTTTTATAAATTATGTATAGACACCGTTCGTAAAAACGAACCTCTTTTTGCGAAAAAGGCTTTGGAAGTTTGTTCTATGTTGGTATTTGAGGAAACAAAGAGTTGGGAATTTTCCGGTTTTTATTCCTTTTGTGTTTTACGCTTTTACAAAGGTGGGTAGTTTTAACTAATTCACTGGTTGATTATTTTTTTACTGTTTTTTGGATAGATGATTATTACATTTCGCAAGTAAGAATCTATGACACTATCTCTAATAATATCTATTGTATGAAGCAAATATTTTTTTTTTTGAAAGTATTAGGCACCAAACGTAAAACCTAAATAAATAAATCTTGAAATAAGTCTAAGTTTTCCGTTTTTCTCTATATTACGTTTTTAAATTACGTACGTCTACTCGTACCTACCTATTTATATTACGTTACTTTTTGCTATAGAAGATTTCTGATCTTTATTTCTTACCGAGTTCTTTAATAATTTTACAAAGAATCACATCTCTAAAAATGGCATCTCTAGCTCTCTCTCTAGCATGGCTCGAGCTATGCTTTTCACAAAAATACAACAATATATTTTAAATTGCATACAATCATATGCTAGAACATTACGTTATTCCAACAAAATATAACGCGAATTCCCATTCACTTGGTTTCAACGCTTACATAACTTATCTGCGACATTCGAGTATTTTGAGACTTCATAAGATGGACGAGCTGATTTCAGCGGATTGCCGGCGTCGATTCCTCGATGGGGTCATCAATCTGTTCTAGCTTAGATAGACTTAGCTTGTGTCACCTGAAAATATCTTGCAATATAACTAGATATTTAGAACTAGAACTGCATTGTTGAAGTGAGAATATTTTTTATTTAGATTGTGCTGTATTGATTGTGTTTTTTTTAATTTGTAATAGATTGTTATTACGGAAATTAAAACGGGGAAATGTATTTATATCGAAAATTTTAGTCCTATAAGGCAGCATTACAATCGTAATATACATTATACATATTATATACATATTATCTAACCCGACTTCTCTTAATATAATAAATTGAATATTTAAGCTTTCAATTATGTATTTATTATTGATGATACATACATACTTATTACAGCTTGACACGCATGGAAGTCGAAATTTTTAATAATAGATATCTCCAAGAACTATAGCTTCAAAGAAGAATAGCGCTTCGTTCTATCTAGGTACTTGAATCGATATAGTTAATATTAATCATAATTACTTACTCTTGACCCTAACCATATCGCATTACTGTCAATCAGTCGCAGGCCGGTCAAATCCACAAAACCATAACGAGTTCTCACAAAAGATTCGATTCCTTCATTATCCCTCTGAAGTCCTATTGTACCTTATCGGTTGGACCCTAGTGTATAGCCCGGGTTTGCTACCTCGGATTTCCGCAGTAAGCACTTGATTTAAATATATTTTTTGTATTGCCAATTTAGATTTTGCTCGCTGGTTAAATACGTTAGTGTTGGATGGTTGTGGATTTTATTGCACTATTAAATCGACTACACTCGCGCTGTACTTAAATATGTGGAATTGAAAACTGCATTTAAGTATCATTTTACACGAAAAACATCTCATTCATTATTTTATTAAGTACTAAAATGTGCTTTATTTACTAATTTCCTCGTCTTTTGGCATATATTTTTTTTAATTTGTTTTTGCAACATATTTAAAAATAATTATATGTGCCAAACTTTACTTATTACTCTTATTTAAACGCAAATACTATAAACATACTAGCAAAAGACATAATAGTAAAACTCAGACACCAGTTCTAGCTCGTTTTCTCCTTGATAACACTAATCCAGGCAACGACGGGCGATCAGATTGTGTGCACTGGATCGCGCCGGATTATACCGGTTGCGCCGACCGGTCCTAACCGGTTAATACCAGTCTACGGGCTATGCGAAACTAGACTTTTTACGTTTAATTAAATAGTTTGCTGAGGTTCTAGGCTTTTGAGGGGTGGAGTATAGCGATGCGTGCGTGATTAAAATAAATAAAAAAATAAATAAATAAAACATTTATTGATAACAAACGAACAAGTATACAAGCCACACAGAGACAGAAAAAAATAAAAAATAAAGTAAGAACAAAAACATGGTAAAAAAACTTAAAAACTAAAACAAAATATTACACAATCAAAAACTTACAACCTAAAAAATTAGACAAGTACTGTGCGGCAACGTCTGTTATCAAAAGGGGCTTCTCAGTATAAAGCTGCAGTGACTTTTGAGTCAACTAGCAGCACTGATTTTCAGAAACCCCTATTGACAGTCGGAGTTACAGCCTGTGTGATGTGTGTGCGTGAGTGAGTGAGTGTGTGTGTGTGTGCGTGTGTGTGAGTGAGTGTGTGTGTGTGTGTGTGTGTTTTTTTTTTTTTTTTTTTTTTATTATAGAGGGAAAAAATACCGTTGAGTATCTCAGGTCTAGATCTGTGACCTGGTATGTCGGACTCGATCATGGTCTCATGGTCCATACCGACTAAAACAACCCTCTTTCTCCAGTCCGTATCCCCGTGGGATGGCCGTTAGGCTTTACTTCACGGGGGGACGTATAGCATTGCTGCTCTTCCTCTTATTTAGGTATTACGCCACAGCTTTTCGCATCTGCTCCTTGCTTCGTAGGTCTTTTAATACCTCTGTTGCGAAGTTGCTTGTTGCTTCCCTTTTGCTTTTGTGTGTGTGTGTGTGTGTGTGTGTGTGTGTGTGTGTGTGTGTATGCGTGGGTGTGTGTGGGTGGGTCGGTGCGTAGGTATATAAATAAAATAAACGTAAACATATAAATAAGTAAGAACTATATAGGATTCAATAATACAGGAGATTAAAAAATAGATATACATATTAACTATAAATACTTACTATACTTACAATATTATCAGTGATGAAATATGGTGACAGACACTACAACGGGTACTAAGGCTGATTCGTAGAATTTAGAAGGTAGTTTCGATACTTGAAACGAAAGCTACTGACTGATGTTAATTTAGACAGAGGCGGAGGGAGATCGTTCCAGCACTTTGTGGCCCGGTAAGTGAATCCACCTCTAAAGGCTGCGGTGTGATGCTTCGGAACTGAAAGTTTTACGGTGGCGAATCTTGTACCATAGTTGATTGCACTACGTTGTCCCAACCATGCCAACTTGTTGTACAGATACAGTGGTATTTTTTTATGAATTATTCCAAACAACAAAGTGGCAAAGTGTAGTTTCCTACGTCCGTCCATATTCAATATATCCGTCCGTCCATATCATGATTAGATAATAATTGTACTTGAAGCTTTATAGATTTGTATTTGTAGCTCTTCAGTCTTAATTGAAAAGTGTATACGTAACGTGAATACTTTGTACGTTCAGAGTATGACAAATCTTTTCAACTATGGCTGTTGTTATGAAGAATATTAATTGGTATAGCGTCAGTGAATGGAATAACTTTATCTGTGATGTTACCCAATTACTGTACGATCGATATCGATAATTTTATTCAATAAAAATAAAAATTCATGTCTTTTCCGCAAAATAACATAACCCGTAGAAAAATTATTCAATTTGCATAATATAATATGTTTATCTTTTATTCGTTAACTTCATTACGAAACAGACAAGTTAATATACAAAAGAAATGAAATCAGAAATGACGAAAGTAAAATTGAATTTCAGAAATCCAATTATCAAATTCTCGATTCCCTTTGATGATAAACGGAATACAGAAAAAGTCTACCCTTTTCGTTAAAGTTAAGGTCACATAATAGAAATTAAATAAAAAGTACTAGATTAAGGGACGAATAATTTTGGTGCGTAACTAGAGATTTGGGCCCTGACCTTAAATTGAACTTCGTTTTAATTTAGTCTTTTCGTATTATTTAATTTAAATAATAAATCAAAGGAGAAGAGAGCTTGAAAGGTCTTTTAGATTTAACTTAATTGTGTGAGCGACACTGATTATACAAAAATTGTAAAATCTGAAATCCTATCTGAAATCTTTTCCCCGTCTTTATAAAAAAAGTATAAAAAAATATACGGTTACGGTTAATGTATCATTTTCCTAATATTATTTCTATATGTAGGCAACATTTCTTCATTTTTAAGATTCAATTTATATTTGGATACATACATAACAGTATTTTTATCGTCATTTTTTGGTAATATTTTTTTGGAAAAAAGGACTGCCCGTACCAACCCTAAAGTTTTAATTATCTTCATATTAAATTCCTCACAATCGAGCGAACATGCCGTTAAAATTTAATTTGAAACAATATCACAACCCTTGCTTAATATGGTTGTATTATGAAAAATATTATGTACACAGCTTTAAACTACGTTTTTAATAAAATCTCTTCGCAATCATCCCACAAGAGCGATAGATATAAATAATTGAATAGCCTATTTCGTTATAGTCAAATATTATTATTATGTATTTATGGGTATTAATGGTGGTATAAAAAAGGTTCTCATTTCGATTGTGCTTAAATTATACCAGTGATAACTCAAGTATATAAATAATGTTATTAAACAAAACACTGTAAAAATCAGTTAAAAAAAATACCAACAAATTGTTAACTTTAATGATGTTTATAAATCACAAACATGGTTTTATTTATCACGTTTTTTAAATACATACATTTCTCGTGTGTTAATAAACAGTTACTGAGTTTTTTTATCCAACGCTTTAACCAGAGGGGTAAAGGAAGGGAGCAAGGGAGCTAATAAATCGGTGATCCTTTGCAAACAATGTTTTTGAGAAGTATTAATAGCAGCTGACCCACGCCCACGCTCCTCCCACTATTCTTACTCTCTTGATGATAGAGAGATAATATTTGGTATAGAGTGTTTATAAATATTTTTATATTGGTTTGGAATCGAGGGATGGTTTATATGAGATTTGTTCTAGATTTGTATAAATAGGATTGATGGTAAGTGTGTTATGAATTGTTTATGTACTTAACTTAACTAAAGTCTAAATGTATGTAGGAGGTTTATCGGGCACAATGTATCTTGACACATACTAACTTTAATTTAAGTCAAATAGAAGAATTAAATTGAATTTTAGCATTTATTTTGATATTACGTTTAGAAAAGGTTATGTGCACAAGTTATGTTATCTTACTTTAATATGATTTTTGGAGCATATACATATAAAACAAAATAGCTATTTAAGAACTTAGAGCATTAAATTAATGCTCTAAGTTTAAGAAGGTATATATACGAGTTAATAATTTCGATAAAAACGCTATAATTTAGTTAAGTAAGCATTTAAAAAGATTATGTTGTTTGAAGGGATTTTTTAAATTATATTCTGAAAAATTATCAGCTTTTCAATTAACCGCTATTTCCTCAAACTGCTCTCTCACTACCACCTGAAAGTATTCTAATGGAGATACAATGATTTATCCAAGTCAAACCCACTGGCAGCTTTTGTTTTGTTTTTCCCAAACCATTAGAGAGAGGGCTCGCGGGAGTACCGCATTCATTGTACCGACTTCGACGAAAGAGGATTTGTGGATTATTTTGTTTCTTTATTGGAATAGGTATTTTATGTAATTTTCTCTTGGGGCAATATTGTTTGGAAAATATTTTTTATAACTATATTATAGGTTTTTTAAGCTATTGCATAGCTTTTATCTCAGACTTTGAGCGCGGCGACCGAATGTAAAAATTCCGTAACGAATAAACCTATCACCCCCCACCGCAACCGGCTTAGCAATGCGATGCTTTACCGCGGCAGTCCTCGAGTGCCACACGTATTATTTTTTTTTTATAAAATTTGATATGGATCCGATTCTCTTTTAATATACGTTACGAAACAATTCGTATGTAATTATGTTGCGTTAATTAAAAGAGAAATGAAACAAAAACAGATCAAAGGGGTATAAATAAATTGCTCTTACCAAACTAGGGTGTTCGACACCCTGGGCAGTAATCGAGTAAGTATTATATTCTTATTGATTTAATGTCATTGATAGTGTATCGCTTAAGACCCCGGGGACCTTTGCAAAATCTTCCGTTACCCCGATACTTTTTAATGCAAGTGCAAGATATTATTAACCACCTACCTAAAGTATAAAAGATTCTATATCGACAATAGCAAACGAATTTATTTTAATAAAATAAAAAAAAATAAAAACTCGAATAAACACCATAAGGTTGGAATTGATTAGCATAGTGTAAATCTTGGTTATTGTTGTATCATATTTATACATGACAATTAGTAGCAAAATTACGGATAGTAACAAAAAAACATTTCATACGATCCCTTCGTATCCACTTAGCATATTTTGTCACACTACACATTATAAAACTGCTTAAACAAAACCACTTTATTAAACACAAAAAGGACAAGTGTACGAATATCATGTACACAGGGTAATTCGATAAACAGAGGGTCGAGGGCTTCTAATGTTACCTTAAGGATTTGAGGTGCTTGAGTCTTATGGAATTAATTGTTTTACTTTATGTACTTTGGGAGATATCCTTTTTATATTTGGCAAACAAATGGCTCTTTTACAAAGATGATAGAGCAAATAATTTTATTGGATAGTTGGAAAAATGAGAATTTACATATTGGTTACTATGATATTTTGGCCTATTTAATATACTGTTTCTTTCAAAATATGTCTAAGCTTTTTTGTATTCGACTAAAGTAAAAAAAGTAATATCTAGTACCTTTAGAATAGGCTTGCGCAAAACGCATTTTTTGCAAACTATATCTGTATGTCTATATACAGATATAATAATTGGTGTGCATTTTCATTTCAAATTAGTTTCGTACAATTTACTTTATCCCACTCAAGTATCAGGTATCAACAACAGCACATACGCAGCCCATTAATTAGCGAACATGTTCCAAATTCTAGGTTAATTTAAATATTTATTTCGCCACATTCGTTAGCATTGCTGTAGCTTGCTTAATTAATCCTGAATTACGTGTGTTCTCCAAACGTACGTTTATCTATGTGGAATTTTTAAGAGTAGTTATTTTCGTTTAATTACCGCGCCCTAAATGAGAGGTCGGTGCCTTGTGGATCGTTTGCCTAAATTAGCGTTCCTCTGGTGCAAGTGATGAGATCCGTCTGGTCATCATTGTAATTGCTCTATTCTATTCATTAATTTGGGATTGAATATTGAATGGTAACGAGCTATTTCTTTTCGTAGTTATGGTGTTTGCTATGTCATAAGTATAGTGAAAAATTAGGTATTTACTTGAAAAAGGTAAATAAGAGATTTATGTAAGATTTGCTTACAATGCTGGCAATGTTAAAAGAGGGCTCAAATCTATTTATGGTTATGTAAATATATCTAATTCTGCTCTAATAAAATTAATACTGACAAGTGGACAATATTTTTCTTATTTCGTCGAATCAGATAAATTGTGTTTTATTAAGGGCTGATTTTTCAATCCTTGGTTAAAACTTATTCATCGAATAACATATTAAACTACCATTTCAAAAATGTATTCTAAAGCGCGTCACACATGGTGAAGATACTATAATATTTTATGTTAAGATACTCTGATATAAAACGTTATAGTATCTTAAGGTATCCGGTATCAGCGTTCTGACCATCATTTTTCTTTTTGTCATTGCGTACTAAGACCCCTGTAGAACCGCCATCCTGTTACAAATGACCCACAAAATTTCGGGTCATTTGTAACCTATTTTTATTTATTAAATAATATAATATTTATTTATTAAACAAAACTAATGTTCGAAGAAGGACATTTTGTCCATTTTGAAAATGGTCAACTTTTAGAGCAATGATGGTCAGATATTGGTGATCAGTGGTCAAGTAATGGTGTTTTTAGCAGAAGTAACTTTCAGAGTAGTTTTCACAAAACCTTTAAAGGTTATCAAATTGATATTAAGAACAATAGTTGCAGTGAGTATTCAATTATCTGTGTCCCAAAAATAACATTGAACGTAAAACAAATAACCCGTTTTTTATATGTAGCTAAAGATAAAACCGCTTAAATGGTCAACTAGTGGTACATCCACCCTAGTATCTTCACCGTGTGTGACGCGCTTTATTGTCCGTATGGCGTATATGACAGTTTACAGGTGACATTTTAAAATGTTCGTGTAATACTTTATTGGACGGATAAATTTTAACCAAGGATTGAAAAATCGGCTCTAAATGATATAAATAGAAAGACTGTTATTCCAAGAAATAAAACGTTATTTTATTAAATTATACTTACAGTAGATATTTCATGTACAACAACTGGCACGCTATTCTTATACCCATACAAACCAAGACAATGGCCATACAATTATATAGTTGTACGTTTAAAATACTTAATTATCCGCTTTCTGGTCTAATTGCTAACTGCTTGTTGCGAAGTTGCCCCGCAGTAGTCTGTAATTACTCCATAATGTCCCCGTAATGGCCGACAACAGGTGATCTCTTGTACTTATTTAATTCATCGTGTATTGGTAAACGGTAAATGGAAGTTAAAATACGTGTAAATAGAGAAAAGATAAGTTTAATGGTAATCTATACTAATATTATAAAGCTGAAGAGTTTGTTTGTTTGGTTGAACGCGCTAATCTCAGGAACTACTGATCCGATTTGAAAAAATCTTTCATTGTTAGATAGCCAATTCATCAAGGAAGGCTATAAGCTATATATCATCAAGCTAAGAGCAACAGGAGCGGAACCACGCGTGACGCGGGTGAAACCGCGGAGCGCAGCTAGTTTTATATAAATTGTAATAAAATATCACATACAGATTTTTTAAAGATACTTGAACATCGCTTTTTGGGACAAACATATTCATATTATTGACCTGTAACTGTATAATAACTTTGCTTTCAAATTCAGCCTTGAAATAACGCTTCAGAATATATAGGTAGTTCAAGTATTTCTAGGATCGTTACAGTAAAAGAATCATCTTCAGATTCCATCTTCTCAAGAAACATTGTATATTTATATCCAGGTGAACCGTAACCTCCATTGTTACTGAATTAAATCGATTGTAGGAAACAATCTTGAACGAATGTTTTTACGACTCCACTATGAATTCACGAGACACCAAATAAATACAAAACACTACCAAGGAACTCTGTCACGGTTGAACAAACCAACAAACATACTGTACCCTGAAGACATCCTTATGTAGTTATATTAAGGTTTATTTTCCAACAAGCAGGTACAAACTAACTTTGCTCCTGTTTACACTCGCGGTCAGATAAAAAACGGCCAAATAAAAAGGACCCTTCGTTAGAGAACATTTACATTTTTCTTGTCGTTATTTCATTAAACAAGATGCAGGTTTTTATTCGAGCTTATAAATTTTCTCGCATTAATTTGATTGGAAGTTTCCAGATCAAAGCGATGTTTATGAATTTATTCCTTGTTACCGTTTGAAGTTTATAGATTTAATAAGTTCTCTGGAGCGTGTCGCGGTGATTCTGCCTTTGTTCATGAAATGTGATCTATGAATTCAAACGCAAATTATGAAAAACATTGCCAATTTTCAGCGTAGTTAATGATTCAATTTATCAGTGTATAATTTACTAAAGAAATAATGAAAATAAAGAGGATACCTACTGAAAAAATAACGACTTTGTATTATGATCTGCCTTCATAAAGCGTAGGCGTAATGTTCAATTTTAAACTCGTTAGGGAGAAGAATAAATCTTATTAGAGCTATTATTTATAACCAAACATTATTGTTATAGTATTCTAACTGTACAATAATATAATAATAATTTGTCCAAGATTGTGCGAGTCGAATTGATCATCCACCATTACGGTCTAAAGCAGTCTATTACTGATTAATTGAGAAATTCCTCTTGTTAGGAATGCCTTGTTGCATTAATTATATCAATTGTAAACAGCTATGATTAGTTGTTGTGTAAACAGGTGTGGATAACTACGTTTAGACTGGATATATTTATATATATATATATATATCATAGTAACTAATAGAAGCGAATAATTTTAAAAGGTAACAAAAGGATCTAATGAACATAGGTACCACACTCGTGAAATTTTAAAATTATTAAGAAAAGAAAATAAACAGAATTCAATTTGAAATATAATTTATTTATTCATTTGAATATCAATTAAAACTAAGAACAAACGAACGCAGTGACGTCACTTAAGTTGCAAAGATTTAACACTATAATTGGCAGACAAAAAAAAATAACTCTACAACATTAAAGAAATCCTTCATCTTACTGTTACTTATCATAAATATTACCATCAAATCTCCAATCAGAATACACTCATATACGAAATCAGCTGTTGTTGGATGCAGATAGCGAGCAATAATGTGGAGGCGGCATCTCTGGGCGCGAGCCAAGCTGATATAAATGATCCTTGCTATAAGGAGCAGCGAGGATGCGCGAATGATGGATGTGCCAATAATATTAATGCGACATTTTGTTACATGGTGTTGTGAAACTGCAAGAGTAGGACTGAAAATAGTAAAATATTAAAACACTTTTTATTTCAATGTTAAGCAAACATTAATAATATTAAACAGAGGATAATAATGTCATGTTTGTAGACTATTACTTGTTCTATGCAATTTTTATGCTATGAAATTATTACAATGTTGTTTTAAAACAAAAAAATTGCTTGTCTGTAAAGTCGGTTTACTGACGATAGTTGAACGTGACAACGTCCGATTGTGCTTCTTTGTCGCTCGTTCCGCGCTCTCGCTTGCACATGGAACGCCTCAGAGCGAGGTAACGCCGCATGAGTCATGTTTTTTCGTGCGTGCAGCCGGCTCTATCGAATTATAAGACGTTGTCACGTCAAAAATTCAAACCAAAAGATAACAGCCATTCAAATAATTTCTACTACTATAGAAATATGCATCTTTTCGGCTACATGACGAAATCTTATTATAGTTCTAAATAAGTTACACAACGTTTAAAAACTTTTAAACTACCGTTTCCATAGCAACCGCTCTATGTAATCAGTAACCGTTCGCCCCACACCGCCGCTGGTAATCGGATCGGAATAACGTCTCAATATGATACAGAGATAGGGCCAAATATGCTATAATCCTATTATGTCGTCAACTGATGAAGGAACAATATATTCCTTATACGTTGGAAGTTTTAAGTCATGATTTGGACCACACGCGTTTAACAATGGTAGAGTTTTGGTTGACTGTTGAGTTGATTTTATCGTATGTGAGATCTAAATTTATGTGTTATTGTTTTATTTTAAATGATAAAACATAAAATAAGTACATACTTACGTTACGTAGAAGAAACATATACATATTTGGAATGGTTTAATAAAAAGAAAACCTTGTTACAATAATTATGAAGCTTTGAAATCATTACACAGATCTTTATTTACCCAACTTAATCTGTCCCATTTAATATGATTACATATACTATTAGGTGCATAAATCCATCGATTACGCGGAATTTGATGTTTTACATATATTTTCTTTTCAACAGTTTATATATGTTACATATTGAACAGCATATCATTACAGGCCCCCTAAATTGCGCAGTGAGGTACTTGCCATCAATCAGCATACAATTGAGGGCGATTACGGCTACACCACAGTTATAGTTAAAGTTTCACTGTTATCTATATACATTATAAAGATATTTTAAAATCTATTGTAGTTTTATTCTTCTTTAAACGTACAATTACTTTCTTAACTCTGTGACAATAGGTATCAATATTAGGTATTACAGTAGAAAGCACAAGAAAGAGACATATTTATAGATAGTAAACATAATCGATTTGAAATATTATTGTTAGTATCCAGTACTTGAATGAATTTTGAATTTTTGTTCACACCTAAAGCATAGTTAGATGTTTAATTCAAAGTCGACACAAAAAAAGTGCATTGTAATATTATAATGCAACCTGCATCTTCTCAAACATTTATTTATTCAACCAGACTTTTACCAGCGCTTTTTAATCAATATATAAACAGAAATTTACCACTTTTGTAAAGCATTGTAGGTACACACCATACTAATCAACGAAGCGTTCTGTTGGCATTCATTTAACGACTAAACGACCATTTATCGCTTACAGGACCTTTTAATTATGCATGATTTAATACTTTGTTATTATCGACGCATTTCATGGGGAAGTTTTCAAAATTTAATTTCGTTGTAATTTGTGGTAACTGGTAACCAATACGCGATCAATTATTCCGTGTGCGTTAAGAGTCCTTATCGATTTTAGAGTGATTTTTACTTGTTTCTGTAATTCTTTAGACGCTCGTTTAACAAAACTAAATTAGTAACAATGTGTGATGATATCTTAAATTAAAGATTCATTCAATATCTAAAATACGTTCGAGACAATTTATTGATATTCATTGTCCAGTTTGTTTAATAGCCAATAACCTAAGGCGTGTTTCAATTTTTTCCATGCGGGACGTTCGTGTCTTTGTATTTTACACGGAATTTAATAGAAGAAGTTTTCTTATAAAATATACTACAGTAAAGACACTGAGACATCCTAAAATATGTTCGAGGCAATTTATGTACTTTTATTGAAAAATTCAAAGAACATCTAAGTTAAAATAGCCTTACTTTGATGAAATTTTATGCGTATATGGCGTCGAATTTCTAGTTCTTACAACAGAGTTAAAAAAAAAATAAAAAATACACACTAAATGATAGGTTAATGCTTAAAAATTTGCAATAAAAAATACATATTATATGTTTTATGAAAGAAATGGAATAATTTAAAGTTCTCTAGAATTTTAGATTATATACGGGAGCGCAAACGTTGTTACGGCAGATCTATATAATCGAATATTCTAGAGAATTTTAAATTATACCATTACTTTCATATAACATAGTAGTTAGTTTTTTTAAACGAGCTCCTAAAGAATTAAAGAAACAAGTCAAAATCACTCTTAAAATCGATACGGCCTCTTAATGACGATCGTTGGTATTAAAGCCGGTTTAATTTTATAGGGGTATTAAAAATTCACACGTTTGTTAGCGGGATATGAGTTTATGTTGCACTTGGTATTGGAAATTTTGAAATTTATAAGGAATTTATCGGTGTTTGTAATATTGACAAAATGTAATACATTGTTTACTCAGCAGTTATTTATTCATATGTTCCTATTATGTATGTCATATAATATATACTACGATTATAATAAACAGTACATATGAAATTTTTGGGATAATTTTAAATATATTTTCCTACTATATGGGTGATAACTGATAACTTTGTGTGAGTTTGGTAACTAACATGACTTTCATTTCAATCTACCTATATGTGTAATTTGCTTTGAGTATGTGTTAGCAATACATACTCTAAGGTAATTTACAACCAAGTATCTATGTTTTATCAATGATTTTTAAAAATTACATAAAAGTTTTTGTACGGTCTATGTATTTTCCCCTACATGTATCACCTACATATTGTATACTTTACCTTTTGTGTATGATAAAAAGAAGATTCCATACAATATTATCTTAACAAGACGTCATATCCATCTGTATTAATTTACTCGTCAGCCAATGACAAGCGCTTTCATTTTCCATACATTATCTAACAAAAAGCTCTTCATCATCAATCTTAATATCCAGGGTTTGGCTGATCGATTATTGATGTAGGGTTGAGCTCCGATATCCTGCCTTCACGTAAATGCGCTTATGAGAAGCCAACAATATTTCAAACGTTATGTTTAAAGGGTTCAAAAAGATTAAGTTTAATAATGAAAAGTTAAACGATATTAATACTACCAATTTGCTCAAAGATGACTACAGTATCCAATCATTAAAAATATTAACGTAAGCAACAACTAATTAATTAACATAATTAAATTTAAATAGCTTGAGAAAATTGCATTTGTAAAAAACTGCAATGGAGGTTTTAGTCGTGTTTTGTTTTTTTATAAATTAACACATTAGTAGCTACTATTATGTATTCTGTGACATTAGAATAGATTGAGCAAATGGCAAAGTTATAATAAATAGTTAGAAGCTTTTATAAAACTTCACCTATCAGACATAGCGAGCTCATCTTATTAATGAAACAAACATTAGTTCATTTTTCTTTATTATTCTGTATCCTTCGTCCGCTTCTTTTACCCATCGTTAATATGAAAACGTATGACGTCACCATCAAGTTTTATACATGTGTGTAAAAGCTATCATTTTCGAATCATTCCAAACATGTGATCTATTACGCACTTCCAACGAGCATAACTTCAAACTAAGCGTGTATAACTTGAGAACATCTACCTGCAGCGTATCCTTTGAAGCGTTAGTACAATGAATTATTCAATCATCCTTTGTCCAAGCAGCAACGTATCTTGGTATCACCGTGGGGACCGAGACGCCGATAGTTAGAGCGACCGGGATACGGGGGGACGTCGTCACAAATTTGTCAGTTCTACCCATTGTTCTACCGGGGCTAATGTATTCCTAAAGTTTCCTAAAGCCTTATTGGAGTCTCGGAGGAAAAAGGGGAAGTCTAATGGAAACAAGTTTAGAAATTCGACGGCTTGTTGTTTCAAAGGGACTGATTTTTGGAATGATAAGATTGAATTTTTAATATTCAAAGTTGTGACGGGTGACGGATTGGGGTTATGTTAAGATTGTACGGTTTGTTTTACCTGACTATGCTAGATAAAAAGCTATTTTTCATATGTATGTACATTGTACATGAGTAACCCTGTACAAATATTAATATTTCAGCTGGGTACCTATTTATTATTCTCGATATTTCCAAAATATCAGGAAATAAATCTTTGTATTTTATTTCAGTAATTTCCTAATTATTTTATGAATGGTTAATAACTACACCGAATCGAATTGAATCACTAGTTCCCAAATTATTTGGGCTTTGTGATTGAAAATATAGGATTATTATTCCAATAATATAAGCTATTTATTTTATACTAAGTACCTAATTGCAAAAAATTATAAATACCTCAATGATTTCCCGTTTTTTATAGTACGATAGAGTTGTTATATTTTAGATTATATTGATATATTATTGAAAATTATAAAAGAGAAAGCAGTGATATATTCGAAAGCTTATGAACGATGTCTACACTTAAAAACTGAATAATATAATATAAAATACCATTTTCAATCGAGAGAGCCACACAACAGCCTTCATCAAGCACAATAGTAGACTCCAATTAAAACGCATTAAGCGACACTAAGTGCTATTCAAAGAGCAGACAAAATTAGCGTTCTCATTTTTAAAACTAATTACACTGCTTTCAGAATTACAGAGCTTTAAAGTTTAATTAATAAGGGAGCTGACCCTAGACTGTTTTATTAAGTAACTACTTTTAAATATTTTCTAACTTTTACATCGTTATGGCTAATTTGTATGTTTTGTTTCTGTTTGAACGTAGATTCGTTTGTTTGTGAAATTATTATTATGGAGTCGAGTAGTTGTTTGATTTTGATGTTAAAGATAGATATTATGACAAACATTATTTTTGAAGAAAAGGAGAGAAATAAAATTATGATTAACATGATGTCCTCTATTTCCATGAACATATAATTTTAGACATAATAATATTATAAATGCGAAAGTAACTCTGTCTGTCTGTCTGTTACTCAATCACGCCTAAACTACTGAACCAATTTGCATGAAATTTGGTATGGAGATATTTTGATACCCGAGAAAGGACATAGGCTACCTTTTATTGCGAAATATGTACCACGGGCGAAGCCCAGGCGGACCACTAGTAATAATATATACTTACACGTGTATCTATAAGAAATAAATAAATAATAGATTACCTCTTGATGCGCTATCATTCCGACACAGTGACATCAAATACCACGATCTCCATTAATAATAGTTTCTTTTACAGTTTGGGCTAGGTTTGGAATACATTGATACTTAAAAAACGACGTGTGGCACTCGGGGACTGCCGCGGTAAAGCTATTGCATGCTATGCCTTTGTAGCGACACCTCGCTCTGAATCGCGCAAGCGAAATTTTTTCGCTACAGAGCTATATATACAACTTTCCGACATCATCCATTGGGGCCTTAACGGCCGGCCAGTCGAGTAGACTGGTCGAGAATTCTCCCTTTTTCGATGGAGGAATTCCACCTTCCTTCCTCCACACCTTCAAGCCACACCTCCGCCCGTCGGAGTGGGGGAGCGTGAGGTTTTTCGTTACGGAATTTCTCGATTCGGTCCCCGCGCTCAAGGCCCGCGATAGAAGCTATGCAATAGCTTAAAATATTTCTTGTGTCATCTAATTACTTATAATATTACATAAACACTTGTTCAATGTATCAAAATACTTTACATTGACACGAATATTACGCAGTAATCTCTGCTTGGATTAGTCCAGTTTCCCTACATCTTACTCAAGCAATAAATTAACCTTCAATAAACCTTTATCCGGTTTGTACCGGTTCACGGTCCGCTGGAATCCTGTTCGAACCGGTCTGAACCGGACAGAACACGACTCGGCTTTTACCCGGCTATCCGTTAGTGATGTAACGAACTTTCCGTACAGTCATTCTTGTGTTTAATGATTTGTTGATTTGTTCGCCAATATACGTCGGTTGAATTAATATGGGTTTAGTTGAGAATGACTCGGATATTCATTAACAGTTTAAATACAGCTTTACTTCTCTTATTTTAGATAATGAATGTTTGTTTTGATCTACATAAAAGGGATTCCATAAAATCGTTTCACTTGTATTTTATACATAACATAAACTTTATGTTAGTGTAAAAATTTCAATAAAATTAAATCAACATAACATCTTAATAAGCAATAGGCAAGTTAAATTGTTCTTCTAATGTATATCTGTATAAGCGTCATTTTACTGGCACTCCCAAAAGCAAAAGAGATTCTCATTTCTCGTAGCTTTTCCTAGCGAGTTCTTTTTAACAAAATTCTCTCTTCGATACGGACCTATTTTTTTTCTCTAAACATAAAATATATACCCTACATATACAATAAACAATCTACACTACACGTGCCTATAAAACCTGCTACATATTTCTATTTATATCCCGTAGCTCGTTGGCCTGGTTCCCAGCTCAGCCTAATTGAAGCTTGAAATCTATGTGTTGGAGAGCTCTTAATTATCGGAGGTTTGAAAGACTCACGTCGACTTTCTTTGTGAGAATAACTTGCTAATTACAAGGAGGACGACACAGATTTTGTAACACGAATCTTCAATTATTGGAAATAGAGGTGCTGAATAATTTTAGAGTGCATTAATTTCAATAGAAATGATGATTTCTTATACTACACTTGTTACAGTTAAAGATAAATATTTTTTCGGCCTTTCTAGTAAATTAATTGTTCAACAGCAAGTTCTATAAAACATTTATTTGAAAGTAAATTCTAGTAGGCATTAGGTTAATGTTAGAAAGGTTAGATATTCCTTTGTCTTTCTGATAGAATGGCGATGCTAAAACGTACAAAATGCTTCTGATGTACGTTAGATCTGGTTTAACACATTGCTCCTGTGCAATGAGCACTTGAATAGCTCTAGTTGGCTAAAGTTTAAAGTAGCTCTACATTTACCTTTCTACTGTACCTAAAATAACAAACAGTTGTGCACGTCCTATTTATGTTAGTTACTAGATAATAAATAATTAAATTAGAGTAACTTTCGAAGTCCGTTTAAAATATAATTCTTCAAAACTTAACGTTATTGAATATAAACATCGATTTAATTCCCTAAATGCTATATTAAAAGGTAGACTAAAAATAACTAAACATTTTAATGATTTTTTTTTAATTCAAAATAAAAACTATAACAGAGGAAAATTATTTCTTATTGGGTGGTAAAACATTTTTTTTAACAATATATCTACAAAATACAATGATAAATTTGAATGCAATGATAAGATGAAAAGTACCAATAAAAATAATACCTAACTAACCAATTATTTCTTGTTGCAGACTGCCTTCACCTCCAACTATACCGGGACCCGAAAGACAGATACAAAAAGGGACAAACCAAAGCGTCCCTCTCCCTCCAGCACTACCTCGGCTTCGAATCTGGCTTCACACTAGATAAAGAATCCAACACCATCGCGATAATATGCCAAGACGTGATTGTAGTCCTTGCGTTTGAGACGAGAGAGCGTCTAATTGCTTGGCAAGTGAAGGTCGGGAGTCTGCTTGGGTCCTCGAAGCAGTTCCTCGTGATGCTTGGTAATGCGGAGTCGAGGAAACTACCAGCGGGCCCTGCGAGACTACACCTGCAGGGGAAGCGATTCACGCTCACTAGTGGGGTGCCTCCTAGAGTACTCGGACTATGGGAGCTTGCACATTTAAGGTAAGTATAATTATAATGGTAGATTCAATAATTGTTTTTAAGTTGTTATGATTTTCTTACGTTCCATAGATGCGTATGGTAATCAAGATTTAATAAAGATTCACCTTATTCTCCGCTTTTCATCGGTGTTAAATGAGGTACTAAAATATAATGAAAGAATCACTGTGTTAATACATTTTAAATAGGTAGGTAGGCTATAAATTATAAAAATATCGAATACAGTAAAACTTTTCACACGTGTCCTATTTACAAACGGCAGTAAATATTTAATCTTCTTCTTAATATATATAAATCTCGTGTCACAATGTTTGTCCTCAATGAACTCCTAAACCACTTAACCGATTATAATAAAATTCGCACACCATGTGCAGTTCGATCCAACTTGAGAGATAGGATAGTTTTTATGAAAAAAAACGTAAACATGTAGGTACCACGGGCGAAGCCGGGGCGAACCGCTAGTTCTTTATATAATTTCTACGCTGCTGTCAGTACACTACACTGCTTGTAAAATAACATTAATTAATAGTTCTGGTAATAAACATAATAGATATTGATAATACTGATAAATAAAATAAATTTCGCCAATAAACATTAAATTCAAGTTAACAAGGTCACAACCCAATCGTTTGTCACTCCCCATTACAGTCGCTTTAATGAAATTTATCATTAATTTGCCCGCCATTAATTATTATTATTGATGATGTAAAAACAAGCGCTGTGTTTGTTTTAAAATTTATACAGAACTAGCTTTCCACCCGCGGCATCGCCCGCGCAGTCAAAGAAAAAACCCACATAGTTCCCGTTCCGGTGGGATTTCCGGGATAAAACCTATCCTATGTCCCGGGGTAAAAAGTAGCCTATGTCCTTTCTCGGGTATCAAAATATCTCTTTACCAAATTTCATGCAAATTGGTTCAGTAGTTCAGGCGTGATTGAGTAACAGACAGACAGACAGAGTTACTTTCGCATTTATAATATTAGTATGGATTTAACAAAATTCACTTTAAAAACAAATCGAATTAAATATGTTTAGGAAGATGAATATCACTTACCTACCAATATTATAATTATAATTGATATTGAAAAAACATAAAGGAAAATAATATCAATAATTGAAAATAAATATTCCAACACAGCACACAATCAATCAATCAATCAGCATCTTATCTCAAATTAAGCCAAGTTTATAATACCTGAACTATCCAACTACCTACTAAGTACTAATCCCATGTCATTGTTATGATACTTTTAACACAGGTACACAACCACGCTATATTCTTAGCTAGGTATAAATTCCTATGTGGGTTGGATACCTATCATGTAGCAGGGATGCTGTCACTGAACTATATCTCGATATAGTTCTGTGGATGCTGTAGTGTAAGACCATTGGGACAAACATAACATTAAAGCATTACTTTAAAAACTGATATATGAAATAATAAAACGCGATCATTCCGCGGTGGCCCATAAACATCTGCTTTATGTAGTCCGTCTAGCCGAGTTAATGGTGTCGACATCCGCTGCCGCCATTTCGTGCGCGCCACGGAGACGCCATCTTGCCGCGCTTCCGTGTCTTGCCAGAATATGTATATTTTTAACTTAGAAACACAATAAATATGAGTTTCGACTGTTTGGAATAAAGTATTTGATGGTTTATAACGATATGTTGGTCTATGATTTAAAATATGTGCTCGTATTTGTTATTTAGAATGTTTTGAACGCGTATGATAAAATATATTAGTCGTAAATGACTCTATGATGTTTTTAAAGTCATAGATACGTTGCACATACGCTCGAGAACAGCAATACGAAAGTTAGGTTGCTGATACGGTACAAAAGTCCATTGCCTTACTCGGGTAGGCGAGCGAGCGAGTTGTAATTTGTATCATATTATGATAATTGATAATATCTATAAATGCGAATTAGATAAATGAATACACAAACAATAATTGGACCTATTTATGCAAAAAGGGACCAACCCACATCTTTTGTGAAATTGAGTTAAGTACACAGATAGTGTTAAAAAAACGTTTTCTACCTTCTCAAAAAATTTGGTAGAGCTTTGATAACTGTAAGTACAGTTTTTTACATGTCAGTTGCGGAACCAACCCAATTTCGCCAACTTTCATTATGCAAGATGGAACCAAAATTGGTTGGTTCTATTTTATCACAAAAAGCTTCATTAGTTTTCAAGGTAACCAGAACCAACTGACTTTGGTTCTTGTTTGCATAATGAAATTTCTCGGCCTTTAAGTTAGCAAATGGCTTGGTTCTATGTTGAATTTGATTTATATGTTCTATTTTTTTAACTTTAATCATGTTTTTATTATAAAAAGCACTAAATAAGAATTCTCAAATTGATATACTACAATTTTACAAAAAAAAAATGTAGCTACTTAAAAGTAAACATCTATTACTTCAAAATCGGGAGTCCCGGAAAAGCCATTGATATCATCTTCTACAATATCGTTGGTCTTTATTTTTATTTAATTTTTTTGTAAAAAATTTGAGCTTTGCTCGGAATGAGATGCATAATACTTTTTAAATCCGGTAATTTCTCCTCGGGAGTACGTATGGTTGTGGGCCAGAGCAAGCAGAGCCCCGCAGGAGTTATTTCAGAGTATTAAACGCTCAACACCATTTTTTAATCTTTCCGTGATCCAATTCAAACTAACGAGGATGCTTAAAGCATTCATGATTGACCATCCAACAGTAAAACAAATCAGTCATTATTTTTTTTTGTGTCTGGTCACAGTTTTTTATCCAAAGCTACCGATTTTGGCCGATTGAGTACTGAGTACTGAGCTCAATAAAACAAAGGCTGTTTATATCCTGGAAAACTACATATAAATCATTAAATATGTAAAAAGACTTAAACAAAAGACTCTGTCTTCACAAATCTCTTTAAAATAAAAAAATAAAAACATAATGAATCATCACTATCATAAAGACAGATGAAAGCAGAAGATGGGTCTACTGTATCTTAGTTATATACAAAAGTAGTGTCATTAAAATGAAACAAATATATGTATTTTGATATTATTACAATATTGTCATGACCTTCTTGTCCTTAATCCATGTTATTTAGAGTCGGTATAACACGGTTTATTTTTCTATTCTCCTGACAAATATCAGGGCATATTTTACTCTTTTTTCTTTCTTAATATAACTTTGCCCACTAACACCTCTTTCCTTTGGCCTTCCTCTTGTTCTGCATCCATCAACATTCATATCCATCACTTTCTTAGTCATATGCGTGTCATCTATCCTCATCACATGTCCATACCAAGACAGACAATTCCCTTACAATCTTTCTGTAATAAAACCAGTTTAAATCTTCTTTTTATATATTAATTCCTTACTTCATCCATTCTAGTCACCCCACACATCCATATCAACATTCTCATCTTCGCTAAATGCAATTGTTTTTCTTCCATCTTCTTCACTGCCCAGCTTTCCAATCCATAGAGTACGACAAGTCTAATCAAGGATTTTTTATATATTCCCTGTTAACTTTAAGGGCATACGTAAGTTGCAATTAGTTCCAGCGAGCTATCGCTGCTTTATTTAGCCTGTTTTGATCGGATGCTTAACGTTTTTCTTTAATTATGGCAACAATAAAAACCAAAATTAATTATGCATTATAGAACCAACCCACAAATATGTATTTTTGCAAGATGGAACCGAGAGGTTTTTTAACGATTATTTTGTAACAATTTAATAAAAATCCATGCAACTGGTATCCCTAGAAAGGATTCGATATTATACACACGCCTAACAACTTTTTTTCCCCAAATTTTACAACATATAGTTTTTGCAAACGATTTTCACAAAAACCTCATTTTCTCGAAATTGATTCGGTGTGGGTTGGTCCCTTTTTGCATAAATACGTCCAATTACATTAATAAATACAATCCGATCGATAAATACGATCGAAATAAACAAGGATCCTTAAATTATTTTCACCTCTCATTATAAAACCATCACGATATTAACATTAACTTACACTCACAAACAAGAATCACACGCCACATTTCTAAATAATTAAACACCAAAACCATCGCAAACTAATACGAAAATCATGAAGCAAGTAACAAACTGGGAATTTCTCTAAAACTGTCACATTGTGTACGTAAACGGTGCACTCGACCAAGCCTTTTATGTTCGGCGACGCCCATTAGAAAGGAACCTCGTATGAGTTGGTATGAGTTAGTAACCGCAGCTCCCAGTTCTGCTTTATTCAGTAACTCTGCAATTTTCAGCTTAAAACATGTAAAGTTGGCTTATAATGGCTGCCACCACAAAGGGAAGTTTTATGCATTACTTAAGTATCTATTTGGAATCTTTTGCGTTGTAATTACGTTGGGGATGCGAATTTTAATTTTTAATGATGCGGGATGATTTAGGGGAGTGTGGTATTTGAATTTGTACAACATGTTGAGTTGGGCCATAAATTCTTACCTATTTGGCTATTTAGGATATTTTATATCGTCGTATTGTTTGTTCTCATTCTACGAGGATTTTTGTCACTTATAAAATCTCATCATTAAAATACTGCAATATAATATGATTTTTAAATAATTTAGAACCCGGATAAAATTCTCACTGCAAAATCTCTACGCAAAAAATATACGTACAAGTAATTGAAAGAGAGGGCAATTAAAAATCACACTTAGGTAAATGTCAATACGTCATGATTTCCTCAATCCAATCAGATTTCCGTTCCATTGGTCTTCGAGAGTGATCGAATGTGTAGGAGCACCCTTGACTCTACACATACTCTTATGCAATGCCTTTTTGCCTTCATTTCCTGTGAACTTTGCTCGTTCATGTTGTTCATATTTAAGATTTAAAGCCGAAATTCCGATTATTGTTTAGTTTTCATTTACATTTCAAACTAGCATCTGCCTGTGACCGAGTAGCGGGTAATAAATAGACAACTCATTTTCCAAATGGGGCCTACATTTTAAAACCTCTAGAAAAAAATCGGTGAAAACTGTATTTTCTAGTAGGTAGTTTTACTTGATGTGTTCACATGATGAGCCGGGTGGCTGGCAAGTAAAAAATTGTACAAATTGGCCTCTGTTTCTGTAATATATAAATCTTATCTCTAATTTCTTGATATTAAGTATTTCCTCTTCATTATTATAATCAGTATTTTTGTTCGCAGGCGTTACGGAGTCGTAGAGGGGCGGTTTTGTTTCGAAGGCGGCTCGCATTGCGGCAAGGGCGAAGGCCTACACATGCTGATATCGGACCAGGCTCAAGACATTTCCGATGCCTTCGATCAGGCCGCGCACGGGAGCCTACCCACGGCCCGGTCGACACGTGGTAGTTCGGGTAATTTTTTTTATATTATAAATTAATTGTAACGTATAAAGTAGACGAGCCACTTAAAATTAGTGTTATTAAAAATAAATAATTTTGTTGGTTATAAT